>JANVCL010000001.1:23690542-23709146 GCA_026546855.1 Erythroxylum incrassatum
CTCTGGTTCCTCTAGGCCACTGGTGTTATCTCTTGGTCTTAAAGATCATTCTGTGGTAAGGCTTAAGATGTCTTCTTGCAATCAAGCAAAGGCGTAACTCTCGTCATTGAACTCTTTTTGTTATGCAGGAAACACTGAAAGGAGTTGTTTCTGCCATAACTAAAAATCATGTATGGTAGCTAGCTTCTACTGGATTGCAGACTTCATAACTTGCCCGACGGACCGACAGTTTGGTGAGAGCTATTATAATCTACAATGGTCTCAGTTGAATGCTTTGAGGTACCAAGCAGAAACTGAAAATGGGAAAACAAATTTCTTGCTGCTGTTCTTAACTTGTACTTGGCAATCTTGGATGAATACGATATCATTCATGGACCTTTTATGATTTTAGTTTTAAAATATTTGTTGAGTACAAGATCATAGATAAAGAAGAGAGACAATAGATTACAGAATTTGCAATGCACAATGCAACTAAGCGACGACCAAACTGTACCATAATTACATCTTGTACATGAAGTGAGACCAAAGGAATGACAAATCAAAATTTGGGTGTGTTTACCTTAGCACATGTTTACACATATGATACACTAAAAATGCAAAACGTAAAGGGTGCTCCTAATACCTTGGAAGCACTTTGGCAGCTTCTCTGGAACTCGTGTAACTAACGAAAGAAACAATCTGGTTGCTGTAGGTACAAAGACAACGGACGGTTCTATTGTCTTTCCTTGGAGCAAAATATTGAGCTAAGCTGTCTTTCCAACTGCATACAGAATACATTATTGGCAAACAAAATCACAAATGACAGACCGCAAGAGCAGTTTCGGGAAATGATTGTAAAGGAATAAAGTTACATTATGTGTGATAAGGACTTTTGCGGAAGATTATCAAGCCGCCATTTTCGAGATAACTAGTGATTCCGAACACAGCTAAAAGCAAAAAAGGCTTGTAAAGGATGTGACGTCCGAAAAGGGTAATCTACCTTGATTTCATGGAGGAAAGGTAGGACGTAGTTTGTTCATATAAGAGCGAAAACTGAATATGAACAAATTATCCAGAGAAGTAGAGTTTTCACAATGATCTTGATAGAATAATACAAATGGATTTTCCCACCTCTCCTAAGGAATTCTAACCTCTTTCCTTTTGTTATCATTTTCTATTTCCTTGACATCATTTCTTCTATGTAGAACCACAGTAAGCAACCAGATTGACATGTGGATAAGTTTCTTCCAGTTAGGTGTAAATGTTGGGATATTCACCTGTCTACGTCTAGCAAGATCATAAACAACCTAATTTCGTGCTTCTAGCATCAGATCAAAACCAGTTATATAGCATCTGAGGAAAAATTGATGAAAGAACTACTGAGACAGGAAGTGGGACTAATACAAGGGGCACATCTGAGACAGATGTTAAGAGACTAAGCATGATGCTTTATGATTTTAGGTAAGATTCCATGTAGAAAGCCATACAGAAATCCAGCCAAGTTAAAAAACACACCTGAGCATTTTTCATCTTCTGTTTTTGCAGTTCCTCAAGAAGGCTTCCGGTACTGAAATGGGATTCAAGTCTTATAGTCATGCCAGAACAAAAAGCAACAACTTCAAAACTGGTGTATGGGTATTTAACAGCTTTAACAAACCACATTGAAACAATCCCTAAGAGTTAAAAAAGGAAAGGAAACAACATTTTATTCTTTTTCCTCAAGCTGCATCAAGCATGAATGTTGTGATGGTTCTTTTTTCCCTTTCCTTTCCTATAGCAGTAGAGCAGGGATGACAAGTGGAGGCAAGTAATGGCCAATACAGGATATCAACGAATGATAAACAACAAAAAGGAGATTAAAGACACGGTCATAATTACCCCTAATCCAGGGGTAGATTGAATACTACTTTTTTCTTCCCTGTTATAAATCATTTCATTTTAAAGACATTGAGTTTCCGATCAAAGTAAAAACAGTAAGCATAAGTAGAATTGCAAATTCTCAGAAGAAAAAATTCATACTTTAGTGTTTCAAGAGTTTAATAGGAAATGAAGGAAGTGAACTCTCCAAATCAGTAATATCATTGAAACTATCCTGAAAGAAAGGAAAGGTAATGTAAAAATCTGGGAAAATGATGAACACAAAAAGCCGTAAGTCATTATGGCACAGAGAATGATACCTGATGAATTGAAATAGCAGTTGAATGATTAACCCCTTCAGAGGATGGCCTCTCAGATGGATACCCAGAATTGTTGAATTCATACATTTTCTTCTCACTTACTTCCGGGTTTTCTGCATTAAAAACCCCATCATAGTCTTGGATCTGCATGCAGCTATGTACCAGTGATGAGGCAGAATATTATGTTCTGAAATTTTCACAGAAATATATCATTTTTCTATTGAGATTACTGATTCAAATCCTCACCAAAGCAGCCTGATTTTTAAAATCCTCAATATTGAAGTTCCAGGCACCGATTCCCCTTCTGTACTCTTGCTGCAAGACAATCAGTGTCAGGTTCATAGTGACATGATTAAAAAAATTTGCATTCAATGGTAGATTTGATTAAAAAATATAAACATTGAAATTTCCTTCCAAATGCCTAATAGATTAAAGAACAATAAATTAAAGA
Source organism: Erythroxylum incrassatum (assembly GCA_026546855.1). Lineage (NCBI taxonomy): Eukaryota > Viridiplantae > Streptophyta > Magnoliopsida > Malpighiales > Erythroxylaceae > Erythroxylum > Erythroxylum incrassatum. The sequence goes on from JANVCL010000001.1 coordinate 23,693,150, forward strand.
ACAATAGTCAAATTATGTTAGGTTTGTGTTGTTCCACCATACTCAAAGTTTAAAATTTTTAAATAAACCGTTGTTGTTTTACAATGATTAAAATAAGTAATGATTCGGTCCGTTCAATTGTAAAAATTTTAGCTAATTTTATTACAGTCTGATACTAATTGAACTTTTTAAGTCTTAAATCTCTTGTCTTACCAATTTAAATTTCCGTTCCATTTTTAAAACATTGTTATTTTTAAGTAAAAAAGTTAATTATAAATTTAAAATTAAAGACATATGTTTAATTGGTTTAGGCCTAAAGCCAGATTTTCAACTCAGCCCAGCCCGTTACCATCACTGATTAAGACGTGGATTGATTTAATGGTGTAGTAATGACAATTGACAAGCTTGAATAATTAATCACTTGACAAGCATCACTAGAAGATAGAAGGGTCCAAATTTCCCATCAAACTTGGCTTTTTAGAAGACAAATTTTATGTATAATACAAATGCATCAATTTCCAATTTGATTGAAACCCAAAACACTAGGCAAGTTGAGAGATATGATTGATTTCTAATTAATACTATCTTCCCTCCTCACGTCAAATGGTGGGCTCATTGATACTGACCGTGACGAGACATGTTTCCTCCTCTGGTCCGTCCCAACCAAAATGTAATCTACTGCAGATAAGTTACTTTGGTCGAACCATATTTGTTTCATTTTTCCATCCATAGAATCCGGTGAGCATTATTAGACATAAATTAAATTAGCAACAACAAAATTTAAGGTTTAATCATAAACTTGATTAAAGATTTAAAATTTAAAAAAAATTGTTAAATAAAAATTAATTGATTTATTTTGATATTTAAAAATTAATTAATAAATAAAATTAACTGATTAATTATTAAATTATTCAATTTTAAAAATAAGAATTATTGAGGTAAATGGAATTGGAAAGTTAGTATATTAAAGTTTTTTATTATCGAACTAACCGAATCGGTTAAATTATTTAATCATTAATTACACATAATAATTCGTAAATCCAAGTAAATTATGGCTAAGTATTTTCTTTATAATTAAGAGATTCGTATTTTTTAATTTAGAAAGCTTTTAAAGAATTAACTTGATTATTTACAAGCATGCTTAACATTTTAATCAATATTCAAATTTTAAATTCTTAATTTATTTTTAAAAACTCAGTTTAATTTTGTTTGGATTAATTCAAATCAAAATAATATTATTTTATCAAATAAAATAAATTAAATGTCATAAAATATTATTATCTTATTTAAATTTGATGAAGTTTTGAGTTGCTAAAAAAAAGATTTGTAACTCAGATTCAGTATAATTCAATTTCAACCATGTTCATAAATTGACATTAGATAAGTGCTAGATAAATTATTCAAATGCACACAATATTTCGCATATATAAGATATCAGTAAATTATGACTACTTATTCTACTTGTAATTAAGATGAATTTTGATCTTTTTGTTGTAATTTAGATTTTCATTTTAAAATTTAAAAATTTGTAATAAGTTAGGTTAATCATGTTTAAATAAAGTTAATATTTCAATTTCAGTGAGTCACTTAATCGAACCAAAATAGTAATACATAAAAAATTAATGAATTAAAATAATCTTATTTTATTAAAATTTAATTCAAAAATTAAAAAATTTAGTTGAGCATATAATTTAGTAAGTCAGGCTCAATCCCACTTTGAATTTTGATTGTGCTACTTCTAAATCCTATTATTTTTATTTAAAATTTTAAAAATAACATTATTTTATTTGATAATTTCTAAATTTGAAATTTGAACTTTGGAATTTGAGATTAGTTAAAATTTCGAAATTAAAATTTCTCAAATTTGGCATGAAATTCGACATAACCAAACTAAATCTGTTAACTTTAAATTACGCCAGATGAAGTCAAGCTAAACTAAGAAAAATTGTCATCCATATAACCTAATCTAAGAATGGCAATAGGTCAACTTGACCCAAATCTGATTTGACCCGACTCTACTTAATTTTTATTTTTTAAATTAAAAATAAAAAATATGTCGTTTTGAATGACATTAATTTTCTTATAATTGCCTCGAATTAAGCCTAAGCTTGATTTTTGAAAAAAATCAAATCCAAGGCGTATTAATTTGGCTTAATTTGTTGATCTTAAGTCGGATTAGGTCAAGCCTACTGGAATGTCGTCCCTAATTTAATCCGTTCCATTGGATTGGTGTTAGGAAGAACATTGAGTGGCTTAAGTTAGTCATATCCTTCTCTTGGCATGCATTTCATGCTGTCTAATGGAGTGGTTGGTAGTAGGGCTAAACGGCAGTCACATCAGAGATTAGTCCGATTCTTACATGCACGTGGAAGGGTTGTCCCCTCGTGGTCCCGTAACCAATCCTCACTGTCCGTCTCTCACTAAACCATCAGGAACTGTGAAGGCCTCCGCTTCGGGGGTAGTACTATTTTCACTAAAGAAGATAGGAACGGAAGATTGAACAGCCACTTGTCACGCAATTACGGCGTAGTTTTAAGTTGTTTCACTTTGCGTTTTCCGAGGAAATATAATTGCAATATAACAATATACATAGGCAAAGACAGCTCAGTCTTGTCCAGAACTTAGTATATATCTGCCTAAGTTGTAAATTAGTTATTCCATTAACTGAAACAGTCATTAAAGGATGTAATATATGGTTTTGTTAACGATTTTTGTAAGTCAAAAGATTCAATTTTTTTCTTTTGTAATTTTATTAATTCTATATATTTAATTTTTTATAATATTAAAATTTAAAAATGATATTTTATGAAATTATTTAGTTATGTTTATTTTAAAATCTTTGTTGTGTTAAAATTTTCATAATCTCACTTATTTTGAATTTTACTTATTTTAAAGTTACTTAAAAAGCACTTTATAATGTTAAAATTTTCAGATATCTAATAAACACAAATTGTTATTACTATTAAAATTGACATATTTTTTAAGCAACATTATTTTTTAGAAATAATTGAACAAAATTTCAATAAAATATATGTATGTTTTTTTTAGTTTTTCTAATATCATATTTTTTAATAATTTAAATAATAAAATATTTTAAAATAAATAAACAATAATAATATCTCAATAAGAACCCTAAAATACATAACCTTATCTGTTAATGTTTTAAAGACTGAATCAAAAGTTAAAATGATAAAGCAAAAGGTAAAAGATTTGAAAGTTTCAATCAGTATTAGACCATAATAAAATCGATCAAAAATTAAATAAAATTAAAAAATTAAAATGTGATTGAAAGATATAGCCTTATTTATTAAAAAAATTGAAATTTGATTAAAAATTGTTAAATGAAAATAAATTAATTTATTTTAATTTATAAGAACTTATTAATTTATAAAAATTGACTAATTAATTAATAAATTAATCTATTTTTAATAATAAAAATTATTAAAATAGATTGAACTGAAAAATTAAAAATTGAATGATTCAAAATTTTTATAATTAAAATTACTAAACAAATGAATTTTTCAATTATAGGTAAAAGAAAGTTTAACTTTAAAATGAAAAAAAGTAAAAAAATTATAATTTTGGTAATAAAAAATTACCATCTTTCCTTTTCTTTGACACGTTCTTATAAATAGACTTTGGTAGAACTTAGAAGTGTTCTTTTCCAAGTTCTAAAGAAAGTAGTTGAAAAGACAAAAAAAAAAACTCTTAATCACTGGCCCCGATGTTTGGAAGACTACACGAGACCGACGGAAGAGATATGATACAGTACACCTCCGACTCACAAAAAAACGTGCTCTCTCCTGAGTCCTCTGGGTTTTTTATCCAAATGTCAGCCAAAGATCGTGCCAAGTCATCATACAGAGTCGTGATCAGGTGCTTCCCGTCCATTTTTTTAAACGCTCTTTGCTTATTATAGCGGCAAAGCTAACTACTAAATAGTCTACATTACATTTTTGTACCGGCTAGAAGAATGAAAAAAGGCTACATCTCTATCACTCACTGATTGTGCCTCTCTCCACAAGAAAGAGATCTCCGCAGCTTCCATTGAGAGTAAGGAATTCACTTGGAGACACACAATCCTCAAGAATAATCAAGATTCATGGTTAATTTTTCATTTTTCTTGCTCTAGCTTGGTCCCAAACTTTCAACTAGGATTATATCCTTTTCTTGTCCTTTTCCTTGTATTGGGCTGGTGCTAAAGACGAAATGGGAAGTGGGATGTGACGGTCTTTATGATAAAAGTTCTCTCTTTGTGGATCTTTATGTGCTTCAGCCTGAAGTTGGAAACATTTCAAGCTTAACGGCGACATAAAGTTTTGAACTTTATAGTTATTTCTGGTATTTTGCACACCATGACTGTGTTAAGTTGATCTACGATTTTTGAAAGGATATGGGATAAAGGTTGTTTCTTCGTGTTGGTTACCAGTTCTTTTGAGTGTTATGGCTAGTTTGATAATTTTGCCAAGGTCTAAGCTTTATATGTTGTGAAAACACCATTTTAGTGCTGACCAGTAGAATGACTAGGAAACGTTTACATTTTAGCAAGTTGTATTCGTTCTCATGTTTTAAATCCTCGTTTAGACATGATCATGCTCAAATTGGGCAAAAAGGGTACTCGAGGGTGGTGTATTGCAATGAACCTGATAATCCGGAGGCACTCAGGTTCAATTATAGAGGGAATTATGTTTCCACTACCAAGTACACGGCCGCTAACTTTATACCCAAGTCGTTGTTTGAGCAGTTTAGGAGGGTTGCAAATATCTACTTTCTTGTTGTTGCTTTTGTTTCATTCAGTCCTTTGGCTCCCTACACTGCTTATAGTGTTCTTGCACCTCTGCTTGTGGTTATTGGAGCTACTATGGCTAAAGAGGCTGTGGAAGATTGGAGGAGAAGAAAGCAGGTAAATCTAGCATTTCTTTTGCTTATGGTAAATTTTGTCCTTTGGGCCCTGGCAGTAGCATATTCTGCATTTTGATATCGGAATAATGTTCGAGGGTGCCTAGTGGCTTCCTATGCCCACCATTGATGTGTGCATTTCTCACACTATCATAACAGCTACGAGAAGAGTTTATTTCTTTTCTAAAGCGAGCTGTCCACTTAAGTTGTCTATCCCACAAGTTGTCTATCCCACTTAAGAAGGACATGCCAGATTTTTGTGAACTCTTATTTCTTGCCTTTCCCTTATTGCTGCTTTATTTGCTATATGTCATGTATTGTCATAGCATAATAGTTTGGTCCTTCAACTGATAACTCCACTCTTAATTACTCTTCTTTTATTTCAATAGAATTCCAATGGATTTCGTATTTTATGAGTTGAAAGTTGAAACTTTGAATGGTTTCAGGATGTAGAGGCTAACAATAGAAAGGCTAAAGTGTATGGTAAAGAGTTTACATTCTATGACACAAAATGGAAGAAACTACGAGTTGGGGATGTTGTGAAGGTGTATAAGGACGATTACTTTCCTGCTGATCTGCTTCTGCTCTCATCAAGCTATGAGGATGGAATTTGTTATGTTGAGACTATGAATCTTGATGGAGAAACCAATTTAAAGTTGAAGCATGCTTTAGAGGTGACGTCCCACTTATGTGGTGAAGAATCTTTGAAGAATTTTAGGGCTGTTATTAAGTGTGAAGACCCGAATGAAAACCTTTATACATTTGTTGGTACATTGAACTACATCAATAATGAGTACCCACTCTCACCACAGCAGATTCTTTTGAGGGATTCTAAGCTTAAGAACACTGACTATGTCTATGGTGTGGTTATATTCACGGGACATGACACAAAGGTGATGCAGAACGCTGTGGATCCTCCATCAAAGAGGAGTAAGATTGAAAGGAGAATGGATAAGATAATATATGTTCTTTTCAGCACTTTGATTTCGATTTCATTTATTGGCTCTTTATTTTTTGGTATTGAGACCAGAAGAGATATTAGCGGTGGACGGTATAGAAGATGGTACCTACGTCCTGATAACACAAAAGTGTTTTATGATCCCCAAAGAGCATCGCTTGCTGCATTTTTGCACCTCTTGACGGGGCTTATGCTATACGGATATTTGATACCAATATCGTTGTATGTGTCAATTGAAATCGTGAAGGTTTTACAGAGCATTTTCATTAACCAAGATCAGGAAATGTATTATGAGGAAAATGACAAGCCGGCACATGCACGAACATCTAATTTGAATGAGGAACTTGGGCAGGTTGATACTGTGCTTTCAGACAAAACAGGCACTTTGACATGCAATTCAATGGAGTTTGTGAGATGTTCCATAGCAGGGACCGCTTATGGCCGGGGCATGACATATGTGGAAAGTGCCCTTGAACGGCAGGAAGTTGATGAAACTTCATCTGACGTAACAGGCTATAAGGAGCCAGGAAAGTTGATAAAGGGTTTTAACTTTACAGATGAATGCATAACAAATGGAAATTGGGTTAATGAACTTCATTCAGATGTCATACAGAAGTTCTTTCAAGTATTAGCAGTCTGCAATACAGCTGTTCCAGAGCTAGATAGAGAATCAGGTCTAATATTTTATGAAGCAGAGTCACCTGATGAAGCAGCCTTTGTCATAGCTGCAAGGGAGATTGGCTTTGAGTTATTTGAGAGGACACAAACAAGCATATCACTGCATGAATTAGATCCTGCGACTGGTAATAAAACTGATCGGTGAGCTTTCCAATACAATTACTGTTTTTTTTGGGTTAAAAGAAGTTTTATAAGCTATTGCTTCAATAGAAACCAAAATATATGAAGCTATTTATGGTAATTAAGATTGGACCTTTAGTAAGTCAAGTCTGGTGTCAATTAAAGATTACTTATTGCGCACAATATGAGTACGGAAGAGCTCAACCTAGCCTTCTCTTTTAGTTACCCTTCAATTTCATGAAGTAAAGTAAGGTTCATGTAATGTCTCTTTGGTAGTTCTGATAAACAATTGTCTTCATTTAGATTTTATTACCTGAAGCTGCCACAAGAGCAAATCTTAAAATAGAGCATGATGAAAAAATAATGTTGACAAAGCATCTCATTCTACCCAGTTTATATGTAGCAGAGTGTACAAGCTTCTGCAGGTCCTAGAGTTCAGTAGCTCTCGCAAAAGAATGTCTGTGATTGTAAGGAGTATTGAGAATAAGCTACTACTCCTTTCTAAAGGTGCAGACAGGTTTGAATCTTGATCAAAAGTCACTTGCAAAGATCATTAAGAAAATTGAATTTCTTCATAAGGTCATCTTTTCACTTCTACTTTTTGTGCATAGTGTGATGTTCGAAAGGCTATCTAAAGATGGCCAGAATTTAGAGGCTAAGACCAGGGAACACATCAAAAGATATGCTGAGGCAGGTTTACGAACCTTGGTAGTTGCATATCGTGAACTTGGTGAAGAAGAGTATAGAGCTTGGGAAGCTGAATTCATGAAGGCCAAAACAGCTGTAACTGCTGACCGAGATGTAATGGTGGATGCGCTTGCTGATAAGATTGAAAGAGATTTGTTTCTTCTTGGTGCTACAGCTGTTGAGGATAAACTCCAAAAAGGGGTAGGAATCACCCCATGTACAAAATATAGGGACTGTAAACACACTAAGCTATTATATCACATTCAGTTTTTTGCGTATTGCATTGGTAACTGATAATTCTCCCCTCAGCTTCTTAAATCTTTTGTATTTGTCGCTTTTCTTTCTTACCTTTCTCCTTTCACTCCCTCCATTGATCATAACTCGGTTGTTCTAGTTCTTGCTATTATTGTTTTGCATCACCGATCCTGTTTTGACTAAGCATTTGGATCACCCTCGTCTTAGGTTCCAGAGTGCATTGAAAAGCTTGCAAAGGCTGGGATTAAACTATGGGTCTTAACGGGTGATAAGATGGAGACTGCAGTTAATATTGGGTATGGTGTCAATTTCAGGCCTAATCTGATATCTTGGAAGTTTTGAAGTTATAACTGTTGAAAATCGCTGCAGATACGCATGTAGTCTACTGAGGCAAGGGATGAAGCAGATTGTTATCACACTTGACTCCCCAGATATTGAAGCACTGGAAAAACAGGGGAACAAGGAGGCTACCTATAAGGTACACGATTCTGGAGATGCTGACTTGATTAATCTTCATATTATGAAAAGTGTGAAATCTTTGATTATGTTTAGGCTTCTCTTGAAAGTGTAATGGAGCAAATAAGAGAAGGAAAATCTCAAGTTGATTCTGCTAAAGAAAGCTCAATTGCATTTAGCTTGGTGATTGATGGGAAGTCGTTGGGTTTTGCACTGGAGAAGAAGCTGGAGGGAGAGTTTTTGGAGCTTGCTCTGGATTGTGCTTCTGTTATCTGTTGCCGGTCTACTCCTAAACATAAAGCTCGTGTGAGTTCATGACATGCTAAGAGCTTGCAGCGAATTTTCATTTCAACTGGATGCAAGTAAAACTAACCGAAATGGAAGAGATTTGCAGGTCACAAGACTGGTGAAGATGGGAACTGGTAAATCAACACTGGCAATTGGTGATGGGGCTAATGATGTTGGTATGCTTCAGGAGGCTGATATTGGAGTTGGGATTAGTGGCGTGGAGGGAATGCAGGTTGATATCCTACTATCTTGTCAGATCGATGTTGACTACTTTATACTGAGTTCTTTTCATACATTCAGCTTTTATGACAGATTTCATCTGGAGAAAGTAACATGTGATATCATTTTGGTTTAATTTTAAATGAATTCTTGAACCAATTTTCTCAATGTGAAATGCTGAAATTGATTGTTATTTACTGCAGGCTGCAATGTCAAGTGATTATGCCATAGCTCAGTTCCGTTTCTTGGAACGTCTGTTACTTGTACATGGCCATTGGTGCTACAGGCGAATAGCTATGATGGTAAACATCTAAATACATTTCATCAGAATTTTACCGTGACAATAACTTAGTGAAAAAGCAAAAAGTGACTCTTTCTCTTTTCTATGCTTGTACAAATTTATCACTCTTGAAATTAACACAGAAATTGGTGAATTGAAGTATTGACACAGAAATCAGTAAGTATTTACTTAGTCCTGATTCATGCCATCCTTATTGTTGGCTGATACAGATATGCTACTTCTTCTACAAGAACATTGCATTTGGGTTTACTTTGTTTTGGTTCGAGGCCTATGCTTCTTTCTCGGGCCAGCCTGCTTATAATGATTGGTACATGTCAGTATACAACGTATTTTTCACTTCACTTCCTGTGATTACTCTTGGTGTTTTCGATCAGGATGTTTCAGCACGGCTTTGTCTTAAGGTAAGCATGTACCATCCTTTGAGGTATTATATGCAGGTATTAAAGTATATTTATGGAAGGTAAAGGTCAAGGAATCAAAATAACACTATTGTGTCACTGTATTGCCATTGTGCGAAAGTGTTGTGTTGTTCCCGATCCCAACTCTACATTTATGGTACCTTTCAATCACATCTCTGAGGCCTTGATGAATTTGGATGGTCCCATTTCATGTAATAACATCATTAATCTTGAGATATGTTGAGATAAAATTTACTATAGCTTGTCACTTAGAACTTCTATTACTTAATCATGCTTCTTGTTTATGAGAATTCATATCTCATTCATGGCATTTTGCTTCCGAGAGTGATTGACTGCACATCTATGCCTGCAGTATCCCTTGTTATATCAAGAAGGAGTGCAGAACATCCTCTTCAGCTGGCCCCGAATTCTTGGTTGGATGTGCAATGGAGTCCTGACTTCTATAATTGTCTTCTTCTTCACCACCAATTCCATGGTTAACCAGGCCTTCAGGAAAGACGGTCAAGTAGTCGATTACGGGGTTCTTGGAGCCACAATGTACTCCTCTGTAGTTTGGGCTGTAAATTGCCAAATGGCACTCTCTATCAATTACTTCACTTGGATCCAGCATTTCTTCATCTGGGGAAGCATAGCCTTGTGGTATATATTTCTTGTTGTATATGGTTCGATTTCCCCGACGATGTCCACTACAGCATATATGGTTTTTGTGGAAGCCTGTGCTCCAAGCCCCCTTTATTGGCTTGTCACCCTTTTTGGTGTTATTTCATCTCTGTTACCATACTTCTCCTACCGGGCATTTCAATCCCGTTTTCGGCCAATGTACCATGATTTAATACAATTTCGACGAGCAGAAGGCTCCGAAACTGAAGTTTCTGGAGAATTGCCAGATGCAGTTAGGTTTAAAATGCATCTTCTTGGAGAAAACTTGAGACACACAAACTCATAGAAAGTTGTTGGTTTGAAGTGGGTGTCATCACTTTGCGGGGACGAGCAGAATCTGTGTGAAAGGACATTATCTGATCTAAAGTTCAGTCCTTTTTTTTTCCCTAGTCCTTCGCGGAGTAGCCAATGTAAAGATACACATAAGTTTCAAAATGTTGCATTGATTTTTTGTACTTACGCTTAAGAGGCATCCAGTGTTCCTAAAGTGATACTTTTACGAAGGTTGTACTCTCTGGAGCGGTAAACTAGAGTCCAGATTTTCTGTCCAATATTATGGTGTTTTATTGTGTCCAATAAATTTTAGCCGTTTATTTATGTGGGACACGCATGGGACCCATGTGGGGTTCATAAAATAAATGATTGAGATTTCATGAGACAGAGTAAAACTGGACAGAAGATCTGATCTCGGTAAACTAGTCCAACATGTGCTTTAGCATAGTACTGGTAATTTTTAGGGATGATGGTAAATCGGGTGGGTGTGGGTTATTTATGGCCCAAGTTTTACTTGACTATTTTTCCTTGAGTTCGGTTCAACTTAAGGTTCGATTAGGTTTGGGCTGTTCGATTAAGTTTAGGTAATTGGGCGAACCAGCTTCGAAAAAGATTGAGTTGGCTTTGATGAGTTTGGTAAGAAGTTTGGTTTGTTAATCTCGGTAAAATATTTAAGATTTAAAAGTTTTCGATTATATTGTTATAAAATTAGTTAAAGATTAAATAAAATTAAAAATTTTAAAATAAAATTAAAGAAGATCGTCTTTAAGTTAAAGTTTAGTTAAAATTTTGATTAATTAATAAATTTATTAATTTTTAACAAGGGATTAAAATAAATTGAACTAAAAATTAAAATTAAAATTTAAAAATTAATCGGTTCAAGATTTTTCTGATTAAATCACCTAAATAGATTCAGGTTTTTAATCATAGGTTATTAAGAATTGGGGTTGAGTCAATTTGTCAATCACATTAATTTGCCGGTTAAATTAGGTTAGGCATGAGTTGGTTAGTTAAAACCCTAATAATTTTCTATATTAAGCATTGACCCTTTTAAGTTCAATCAAAAATTAGGTTAATGTGTGATTTTACTCGTTGGATTAGATCGGGTTTAGGTTGATTAGTCAACCTTAGATTTGGGTTGGTTCGGAAACTCGAGATATTTTTTTATAATAATTGTAGGTTCTCCATAATTCAACCAAAAATCGAATTAATTCGTTTTAATTGGGTCGAATTAAGGCCGGTTTTTAAACCCTAATAATTTGTTTTAGCTTCCCATCTGGGTTTATAAGCTCCAGCGCTAGTAAGTCATAGTTAAGTGGTCATTATAATTCAATATGCTTCTAGAGGAGGAAGGGTCAGTCGTCATATTCATGGCTGCTTATAAGAACCGCCGACTGATAGATTCAGATTTACCAATTCTCAAGCTCATTGATCATATACTTTGACTAAAACATGTTCATTATGCATATTAATTTCCATCTCACCACAATGAATGTTGAATGTCAACTGCTTTTTTAAGCTAAAAGTTAGGCTTGCCAATTAAGCTCGGGTAAGCCTTAACTGGCTTTGGGCCTGCATTGCCTAGATATTTATAAAGAAAAGGACGTCATTTTATTCGGATCTAAATTGACTCATGAGTCGGCCCGTTGAAAACAACTAAATTTAAGCTTATAAATTAAAATTTGTCATCTCTAAAATTTAACTTTTATAATAATAATAATGATGATAAAATATGAACATGAATATTATAACCTGACGATACGTAGTTCGATTAAGTTTTGGTTATTTGATCTGATCAGAAGTTTGGTCAATTTGTTATTTGATCGTGTTCTGGTTGGTTTGTTAACCTTGGTAATTTTCTACATTAATTAGCAATCTTCTAAACTTCAACCAAAAGATTGGTCAATTCAAGTTTTTATAGAGTGAAGTTGAGTTGTTTTGTCAATCGTAGTAATTTGAATGTTGGATCAAGTTAGGTATGAGTTGATAAGTTAACCCTAATAATTTTCTATATTAGCCATCGACTCATCTAAGTATTATAATTGGACTTGGATCAACTATTGCCAAAATAACTAGAATTGGTCATTTGAATAGCTTACCCTTACTACTTATAAACCCTTTAACATTTTCATATTTAGTCAATATGAGATACTCTAATATTTCCCTCAGGTACAACTAGAGCTGAAGTTGTTATTTGAAATAAACGCAGTGATAATCAGATCGGGTCCTTAGGATTAAACATTCAGACAGATAATCATAAGCTCTGATACTATATTATAATTAGGTTTGGGTTAACTATTGACAAAATAAATATATCTGCATCAAAGTACCATTTTAGCTTGCCAACTGGGTTTATAAGCTGTAATGCTAAGTGGTGACTACAATTGTGTGACAGTGAGTGTTAATAATGATTTTCATTATGGTCAGTCATCATATAAAGGCTGCTATAAGACATTGGGTTCTTACATTAACATTATAAAATATCGTCAATTGATAGATACAGATCCCCCAGTTCTCAAATGCAATGATCATATACTTTTGACTAAAAATATGTCTGATTATGCATATTAGCTTCCAGCTACGTCTTCGCACCATAAAGACTCCTGAATGGTCGAACTGTTTAATCCAACATATGGGTAACGAGCAGCTTCTAGATGGTTCAACTAAGTCCTCTCCGGATAACTTTAAAGGGTTCAGTTTGAATTGATTGAAATTTAAATTATTATCTTCAAAACTTTGGGTTTCGGGTTGAGTTTGGGTTTCAATTAAATTTTAAATGAAATAATGTGTTTCGAATAAAATAACGTCTTTTTTAGTTTTAATTTTTTAAAAAAATATATGCATATTTAACTTAAGGCTGATTAAACTTTGAACTATTGTTTTAAAAATTGAACTGAAAATTAAACCGATAAGATAAAATATTTAGGATTTAAAATAATCAATTGGTATTGCATTGTTGTAAAATCGGTTAAAGATTGAATAAAATTGAAAAAGTTGAAATAAGATTGAAGAAAATTGTATTTAATTTAAATTTTAATTAAAAAAGAGAAGCTATTAAATAAAAATTAATTAGTTTATTGTATTTATAAAAATTTTGTTGTTTATAAAAAAAGATGATTAATTAATAAAGTGATTTTTAACAATAAAAGTTATTAAGACAACTCGAATCAAAAAATTAAAAACTGAATAAAAAAATTCACTGATTAAATATTTTCACAATTTAACTGCTCGAATTGGTTTGACTTTTTAATCATAAATTCAAAATGCTTAGGCTAAAGCTAGACTAAACCTAAGTAGATTTAAGCCTCTCACATGCAAATGCATGTAAATAATTACTTTATTAAAAAAAGACATTAGATAGTTTGAAATTAAGTAACAAATTTAATTAAATAAATATTATTGAATTTGATATATTTTGATTATCCATAAACAGTATTTAAAAATTTGACTTAATTCTCAAATTTTCAAAGTTGGAAAATTATAATAAGGACACTTGAGAGACTTCTCACCACCGATGAGTTTGGTGATACTTTTATTAAAATAAATTGAATCAGAAATTTGGAAAACAAAATAGGTAATTAAAACAATTTAAATTTTTATAGTTGAATTAATTAAAAATTTTAATTATTGCTTTGAAATTTTAAAAAATTATAATAAATATAAACAATTGTATTTAAAAAATATAGATATTAAGGAACATTTTAAAATTTTGAGATAAATAAGGAATAACAATAGGCTAATCTATAGGTTAAGATTTAGTTGTTTTCAATAAATCAATGGGTCGGCTCAGGCCTAGACTAACTTGAAGTCTAATTTTTTAAACAAATTATTTTGTTTATAAGAGTTGGGTTTCAAACAGACTTAAGTCTGGGTAACTCAAGTTGGATTTAATTAAGAAAATACGTTATTTTATACTTTTAATTTTTAAAAAATATTTTAAAAATTTTGACAAAATTGACCGATGGAATGACCCGTTGATATTCCTATGAAAAATTTAATAAAAATACATATTTAAAAAACTTTACAAGCAATTAAGCAAAAGTTACAGAACTAATTTAAATTTTGTTACTTCAATACAATAAAATGTTTGCTTGCTATACAAGGGATGGCACATGCTTACTACGATTAAACAAGGAGCTCTTACCTTCCACCACAACACCCATCAACGTCATGTCGTGCGTTTCAATTTGCTGTTTATTTTTATTTATTAATTCTTTTCGTCTCCACTTTGCTTTGAGTTTCACGATGTTTGCTTTTCTAGAAAGTCCACGTTCTGGCATTTCTAGAAGTTGCGTTTTTTAAGGTAAGCTTTTGATCCACTACGTTGTAGTTGCTGCCAAATCATTATATACTGTTATTACAGATCTTCTTGCAGATCTAGAATAATACATGTTTTTGTAATAAGAAAACTTGCTACTATTATTTTTAAATATAAAATAAATAATAATTGAGATTTTTAAAATAATGTGAATTTTAATATTTAAAAAAGACTTAAAGAATTTTAAAATCACTTTCTTAAACAATGAAAATAATAATAAAATTGTGAAGATTTAAGTGAAATTATATTATTGTATTTAATTATAATAAAACTTTTAACATGTTTTAGTACGTAAAGATTTATAAAAACTTATTTTTATTTAAAAATGTCAAAATTAATAGAAACAAAAGATATAAGAATTTTTTAGTCAATTTAAATTAATACGAATCAAAATAAAAAGTTGATTAGGCAATGATTAAAAATTTGAGTCAATTCAACCAGAAAATTTTTGAATGGTTCAATTTTTTATTCGATTTTTGACCTTTTAATTTGATTTACTTTAATAAATTTTATCGTTAAAACTTGATTATTTTATTAGTTGATCTATTTTTGGTAAATTAATAAATTCTTAAAAATTAAAATTAATTAATTTTCATTTAGCAATCTATTTTTAATTAAACTTTAAATTATTCGATAGGTAAAAACAATTCATTTCAATAATATTTCAAATTCTGTAATCTTTAATTGGTTTTATAACGTTCTGATACTGATCATACAATTTAAATATTAAACTCCTTATCTTATCGGTTTAACTTCTGACATAATTTTTAAAACATTAAAATTAGGTTGTTGTATTAGTAATATTTGATTAGATGATATATAATATTCATGATTTTAAAAAATTAAGATGCATATTTTAGTAATTAAATATATTTTTTAAAATAACAATATTTCTTAAGTTATTTAAAACATAAAGAAATCCTTTATATATCTTTACCCATGTAAGGAAGAAAAAAAAACAAACAGAGAGAGGTAATCTCATGTATTGACCTGACCATTTTGATAGTTAACACAAAAATATTTGTTTATGGTCCATGACATCAACGTACGCGTAACTTTGTGGAACATGGAAGTTGCTGCTGCCAGCATGAAGGTTTGTTTCCAGTCAAACAAAAAGTACATTTTTTGTATCAAAAACAAAAAATAGTATTAAGGTTGTCAACGTGCTTTTGTTACATCCTCTGGTCTAGAAATCCGATCAGACCGATCGATTCGACTAGTGTAATTAGTGACCGATCAATTATTTGATCCAATTCAATCAAAAAAATTAGTTTTTAATTGACCTAGTTTAAATTAGTCAAAACCGATCAATTGACCTGTTGAACCGGTCCGGTCCGATCGATCCGACAAATTTTTTTTATTTTTATTTTGTATACTTTTGTATTTTTAAATATTATATATGATTAAATATATTTATTGCATAATTATGACGTTACATTGGTTCGACCGGTGGTTGAACCGGTGACCAGTAAGACCTCCTATTCAGA
>JANVCL010000001.1:23709246-23725904 GCA_026546855.1 Erythroxylum incrassatum
GTTTTTGTAATAAGAAAACTTGCTACTATTATTTTTAAATATAAACTAAATAATAATTGAGATTTTTAAAATAATGTGAATTTTTAATATTTAAAAAAGACTTACAGAATTTTAAAATCACTTTCTTAAATAATGAAAATAATAATAAAATTGTGAAGATTTAAGTGAAATTATATTATTGTATTTAATTATAATAAAACTTTTGACATGTTTTAGTATGTAAAGATTTATAAAATTTTATTTTTATCTTAAAAAGTCAAAATTAATAAAAATAAAAGACATAAGAATTTTTTAGTCCGTTTTAATTATTTCAAATCAATTCGGCAATGATTAAGAAATTCAGTCAATTCAACCGTAAAAATTTTGAATCGTTCAATTTTTTGTTTGATTTTTAACTTTTCAATTTGATTTACTTTAATAACTATTATCATTAAAAATTGATCAATTTGCTAATTGATCAGTCAATTTTCGTAAATGAATAAATTCTTAAAAATTAAAATAAATTAATTAATTTTTATTTAACAATTTATTTTTAATTAAACTTCAAATTCTTCGATAAGTAAAGACAATTTATTTCAATAATATTTTAAATTATTTAATTTTTAATTATTTTTATATCGTTCTGATATCAATTATACAATTTACATATTAAATCTTTTGTCTTATCGGTTTAACTTTCGGTATAATTTTTAAAACATTAAAATTAGGTTATGATATTATTAATATTTGATAAGATGATATATAATATTCATGATTTTAAAAAATTAAGATGCATATTTTAGTAATTAAATATTTTTAAAAAATAACAATATTTCTTAAGTTATTTAAAACATAAAGAAATCCTTTATATTTCTTTACCCATATAAGGAAGAAAAAAGAACAAACAGAGAGCGGTAATCTCATGTATTGACCTGACCATGTTGATCGTTAACACAAAAATATTTGTTTATTGTCCATGACATCAACGTACGCGTAACTTTGTGGAACATGGAAGTTGCTGCTTCTGCTATCAAGAAGGTTGTTTCCAATCAATCACAAAGTACATTTTTTGTATCAAAAACAAAAAATAGTATTAAGGTTGTCAACGTTCTTTTGTTACATCCTACTGTTTTAGAAACTGGATCAGACTGATTGATTCAACCGATTCGACCTATAATTAATCAGTTATTCGGTCTGATTTAACTTAAAAAATTAGTTTTTAATTGATCCAGTCTGAACCTGTCAAAATCGATCAATTGACCGATCCAACCGGTTCGGTCTGACAATTAATTTTTTATTTTTTATTTTTTAGTATATTTTGTATTTTTTCATATTATTAATATTATATATAATTAAATATAATTATTACATAATTATGGTGTTACACCGATTCGACTGGTGGTTGAACCGGTCCAACAAGTGACTAGTAAGGCCTTCGATTTAATGGCCGATCCAGATTTTAAAACACTGGTTACAACGTTTTTTTTATTAAAAAAATGTAGAAATTTGTAGTTCTTTTCTTTTAGATACATAATGGGTGAATTGTTGGATTGACACAATAATAGCTTATAAATCACGCTAACCGGATATTTCATATTAGGCAAACTCTGATCAACAAGCTCAATCAAAAGAACGTAAGAAATTTTAAACACAGGACCTTTTGACCTCATCCCTGACTCTACCAACTTGACCCTCTTATAAGGAGCTTTTGTTACGTTAGGATAGAATAAAAAGTTAATATAATCATTTATTAAATTAAAATACTTTTAAGATTCTTAAATTATATAATAAAATATAGTTATTTTCTAGAATTTTATTTCTACCAATTAAATTTTTAATTTTAGGTTTACAAACCTTTTATTATATTATTTTAGTAAGATAATTACAATTCGCAAGTTGTAAATTAAAAATTTAAGGATTAAGTATACTTTATTATAACATTAATGACTTTTTGAAAATAAAATTTAAAACTGTAAAATTTTCAAAAAATTGTATAATTTACAATAATACATTCATAATAGGAATATTCATAGAACAATATTAAGAAAATATTATTTATTAAAAATAAAATAATTTGAAAAAAGTTTAAAAGGATTTTAAATTAAATAATTTGAGTTAGATTGAGATTAATTAATTACATAATCAAAATTTATTAATTCTTAATAGTTTAGTATTTTAATGGAAGTACTGGATTCAGAAAAGCGTAGGCTTCCGGCAAATCAAACTTGGAAAAGACATAAAGCCAAGCACACGTGTGTACCTTCCGTCGTGTCCGAGGTCATAATTACTGTATTTCACGTAAGCCAATATCTAAGTCGCAAGTGCCAAACTGGACAAGCCATATCTTACCTAGCAATTAGTTAAATTTAAATCTCTATATTAATCTTCGTTAATCACGCACGTAATCCTCCACCCGCCAAAGTATATATATACCAACCTCACAGCACTCCCTTTCTTCATCGTAAACACATTTCGAGGAACTGAAAAAAAATGGAAGATCAGAGCTCCACGTTGTCGTTTTCTCCAAGCTTCCGCTGTTATTCCTCAGTTAAACTACCTCACAACTCCGCCAAAGCCGGCGAGACAACCGATATGGCGCCGTCAGATGGAGTCGACGAGGAGGAATTCGAGTTCACTACGGCTACCAAGAGTCATGATTATTTCCCGAGTTTCCCGCTCTTCAAGGCCGACCGCTTGCTCGATCGTTCCCGGAACCTCGACTTTCGCAATGATCCGGATAAGACTATGGCGTTGAAGGAGCTTTTCGTGGAGGAGGAATGGGATCTGTCGTCGTGCTCTTCATCGTCGGAGGCTGACGAGTTGGAGAGAACCGAGCCGGAGTCTTACCCGCCTTGGAAACCGAACTCACTGCCATCTCCTGTGAGATGTGAGAAGAGTAAGTCAACGGGATCGTCCGGGAAACGGCGGCGGTTTCGGTTTAGCAAGTTCCTGCAAAGGTCGATCAGCGACGGGTATAAGTACTCATTGGGAAGTTGGGATCCGTACAAGAAGCAGGAAGAAAAAGAGAAAGCAGATAACGCGAACGTAACGGCGTTAGCGAGAGGCAAATCGAAGAAGAAACATCAAAGTGCGGGGGTAAAGGCAGCGACGACGGCGCACGAGGAATTCTACTTGAGGAATAGAGCGTTAAAGGAAGAAGACAAGAGACGGTCTTATTTACCGTACAGGCGAGATCTGTTCGGCTTCTTCATCAATGTCAGCGGCGTCACCAAAAAAATTCCACCTCTTTAGTTAATTTGTTAAATACTTTTTACAATAACAAAAAAAAAGCAGAAAAAAGGATTTTGTGTAGTTTTATTTTTCCTTTTGATAAATTAAAAATTCTTTATTATATAAACAATTTTGTACTTCATACCCAAAAATTAAGTTTGTGAAATTTAATAATATAATCCTCAAAATGATGGGATGAAAGCATAGGAAATAATAACGATTTAATTTTTTCAGTTTGATTTTTAATTTGATTTATTTTAGTAATTTTAGATGTTAAAAATTATCAATATATTAATAAATCAATTTTTATTAATTAATAAATTTTTATAAACTAAAATAAATCAAATAATTTTAATTTAACAATTTATTTTTCAGTTAAATTTTAAATCATTCAGTAAGTAAGAACAATATTTTTCAATCATATTTTAGATTTTTATTTTTATTTAATTTTAATCGATTTTGTGACGGTTTAATATTATTAAATCTTTTAAACCTTAAATCTCTTGTCATATCGGTTTAACTTTTCATCCAATCCGATTTTTAAAATATTAGTAAATAGTACTTTATATATAATAAATGTGACACATTAAAATGTTTAAAGTATGTTTGGGGGTTAGGGTAACGAGAAGGTACAAATATTGTTGGGAAGGTGGCTTTATGGACTATTTTACCTATTTGATAACAACACATGAAATTAATATCTTAGATTAAATTGATGGAAATATATATTTTATATAAAATGGTGATTTTTCCAGTTTAGGTGTGATGTTTACATGACCAATTGACCACAGTGGAGCTCTACCTAATTATGTTGAATAAGGAAGAAGGTGGTTGACGCAAGTAATTATTTATATATTATCTTTTAATTATGTAATTTTAATAAAAATTTTGATAATTGCTAATATTTAATTAATTTATTTATAATAAAATATATGGTTTATAGATTATTACATTGATTTAAGTTGATTAGTACAATAATCATGTTTTTAATAAGTAATTTGATATCTCCTCCTAAGAGACCAGCAAGGAGCGATGTATTGCGGAACTATGTGCTAGCTAGTTTTTTTATTTTTAATAAAAAAATTTATTAATTAATAAAATTTGTATTTAACCAATCAATAATCTTAAATTAAATATAAATTAAATGATATATTAAATTTAATATTTTGATGTCTAGCTAATTACACTTAAAAACTTAGTTTTACGTTCGTTTTTTGAGAAAACTACAAATATAATGAGGCAATATGCAAAATAGTGGTGGGTCATTAACTCATTATGATTTCTAGATACCATGAAGCGTTTTCATTCCTCGGTACAGTTGTGCTTTTTAAATTTGGCTATTTCCCCAACTACAAGATATATTTTTCACGTCGCTTTCTCACCACAAAATTATAAGAAATTATTAAAAATGAATGGTTCTAAATAAAATATCAAATTTGGCAGCTGAATTTTTGAATTGATAGGATCACTGGTGGATCAGGGCCACATATGGTAGCCTTGATCGGACTACTAGGTAAGTATGAGTTCGACTCATGGCTCGATCGTTACTTCAAAATTAACGTTATTTTTATATTTTTTTATAAAAAAATGGTGATTTGCTCGTGACCTTTCAGGGCCATAGGCCGGTTAAAGATAGGGTCAACTTATCCCTATTTGTCAGGTAGTGACAAAGCCAGAAGTTTAAGATAAGAGGGCTCATATATTTAATTTTTTAAAATTTTGATAGGCCCAATATATCAATGAGATCTAAATAATTTCATATATATATATATATATAATAAAAATATTTATTTTTTTAAATATTGGAGAGCCCAGTGCATCATAGGCCCTCACGTAGCTTCGTCTATATTGTCAGGTCACAGTCAAGGCCACGGTCTCCTAGCCCCGACTTATTGACATTCTTATCTGTACTCTTATAATTTAATTTTCCTTTAAGGCTATAGGGTGGAATGTGAGAACATTGAGGACATTATTTATTCTCCGAAGACATTTCACATAAGTAAAAATGGATGAAATATAATAGGGTTTATATAATAACGTACAAACATATTTTAAAAATTTTGAAGTTAACCTTAATTATGGAAAAAAAAAGTATCCGGTGTATAAAACTCGCCTTTTTAGGATAATCTAAGGAAGGTCATAATATACGTAATCTTTTTTCTGTATTTTATTAAAAATACTATTTTCGTAACTTGAACTTTTCACCTTACGATAAATATGAGCAATTTTAGGATTAATTAACAATAACTAATTTTTTAATTATTTTTCAATTTAATGCTAACATTTTAAATTTTAAATTTAGTGATCAATCATTTAAATATGGCATGATTCAAGAGAAACTGTTGTTTTACATACCAAGAAATGTCTATTTATTATTCACATTAGTAAAAACAAGTTTTGTAAAGTTAATAACTGAATTAATTTTTGTTTGAAAGTGAGTAATAAATTAAAAAAATGTGAAATATTAAACAATTTTAAATATATTTTTATAATTAATTTACTTAATGTTACAAGTTTTAACACTAAGTAATAAAAACTTAAAATTTAAATTAAACTTGAATAGCTGAAAAGTGAATAAAATAGTACTAAATTGAAGACTGAATATCCCCTTTCATAATGAGTTGGCACCGGTTACTTGGACGTGGATTTGCCTGGAACTTGTGAGATACGTATAAGCAGAGGGATCGTAATGTTGGAAAGTTGAGAAGTTCGAATTGACAGACGAGAGGCTTTGAGGGTGAATACGAATATGTAAAACACAAATTGATTGCACCGCACGTCTTTCGTTTCATTGAAAACAGAGTTGACTACTCATGGCTCAATGTGTATCAATGTTGGGAAATGTGGGAGAGGCCTCTGAGTTTGAGGTTTTTAATTCGACGTATTTGGCAAAAAAAATAAAAGGATTTAATATTTTATTAACAAATAAGAAGTACAACTTTAGTGGTTAAATATTTTACAAAAATCATTCTACTAATTGATATTTAAAAAATCGTTAATTTGGATTAGAGTTATTTTATAATAATATCATATTAAAATTTTATGAAAAAAGTGGCATAAAAATTTAAATTAATATTATTTTCACTGATTTTGTTATTGAAAAGTTAATTATATATATTTTTGAAATAGAGGAATCTGCAGCTGCTACTTTTTGGATGCATGTTAGGTAATGTATGGATTGATGCAACAGCCTACAAATCACGTCAATCAGGTATTCCACATTAAGCAAGCTCTGTACGACAGGCTCGATCAAGAGAGTGTAAATAAGAGAAATCGAGCAGATGACCTTTTGACTTCATGGCTCTTCACTCTACCAACTCGATCATCCCTAAGAGGTGAGTTAATTATGATGATATTTATAAAAGTGAAAGGCTTGTTTCAATACTACATAATATTACTAAATTTTGCATAGAATTTTATGAATCAAAATGTAAATTTCTCTAAATAACAAGTAAATTTTTTTTGTGTAATGTAATAATTTTAAAAAATTCAAGCTCGAAAGAAGATTTTCATGGGCATGATGGGCTTGGCCCGAATCTGCATTAGCTGGTAGCAGGAAGAAAATATATTCTTATTGTTTTAAATTACTTAAAAGAGATAAAAAAATTAATAATAACTTTATTAATTACGTATCAAATTTTTTTAATATTTATTGCTATTATTATCAGGCCGTTCTTCATGTTTTATAAGTCTCGGGTAAATTAAAATAAGAGTGCTATTTTACCTCGTTTGTTTTTTTTGGTGTATGTATCAAAAGTGGGCCAAGAGTAGGCCCTTATAAAAGACAAAATAACACAAAATATGAGTAGGTCAAGAGTGGGTCTTATGCAGGTGACATTCCGTTCCTTGCGTAGGCTGTGCCTGTTATTATCTCCCTGTATATTATAATTCAACTTGACGTTAGTCCAAAAGTTATGTAACAAAAATCAATAATTAAAAAACATAATCTATTTGACCGGTTTAATCATAAAAACTAGAATCGTCTACCTTTTTGATCCAATTTTTAACTTTTTAATTCAATGTATTTTAATAACTCTTATTGTTAAAAATTAATCAATTTATTAATCAATCAACTATTTTTTTTAAATTAATAATTTTTTATAAACTAAAATTAAACAATTAATGTTCATTTAACAACATACTTTTTCAATCAAACTTCAAATTCTTGGTTAAATAAGGATAATCTTTTTTAATAATATTTTAAATTTTTTAAATTTGATTTAATATTTAATAAAATTTATGATAGTTTAATATTAGTTGAATCTTTTAAACTTCAAATTTATTGTATTGTTGGTTTAACTTTCAGCTTAATTTTTAAAATTGAGTCAAAAATACATGATTTGTAAAGTTATTATATATATATATTTTAATTGTAAAGTTACATTATTTTTTGATATAAGTATGTTGATTTTACTTCTAAATTTTATGAGAAAAATTTTAAAATATTTTTAAAAATGAATCTAACCATTTATATAGGAGTATTGTATTTAGTTTTTTTGATCTTTATTTTAATATGACAATATTGCATGAAGGAAACGTATAGGCCAATCCAGTCTCCATTCCCACAGCATTGACTTCCAAAGATCAGAGATATTCTGGGTCAAAATATGTCCACGTGGCAGATCTAACTGTACATATAAAAAGGTACAGCGATCTCGTGATACTTTGCACGTGGGCCGCTGGATCCTTACCTCTTGGTTTTTTTAAGACTCAGCATCGACCATCCACACGTATCCCCAAGCTCAATCATATTAGCTAAGAAAAATAAAATAGAAAGTAATAAGAAACTCCTCTCTGTCAAGTACTCTGTGCATATACAAATAATGGCACAGTACCGACACAATCACCACCAGTTTCTGGAATGATCTCTTCCTGTCCGCCACCGCCATGTCGTTGCTCAATCTGTCCTCTCGCGGCGGAGCTGTCCATCTCCAGGCGATTTTCTCCCCGTTCTTCGGCAGAGACATATGCTCGCTTCGCGGAGAGTCAATCAGAGCTTCTACGAAGGCGGTTCGGTTCGTTAAGGTTTGTGCAATGTCGTCCAGCAGCAACAACTCGTCATTGAAGATGAATTTAAACGAGTATATGGTCACTCTCCAGAAGCCTCTCGGCATTCGCTTCGCTCTCTCTTTAGATGGCAAAATCTTCGTTCACTCACTCAAGAAAGGGGTTTGTATTAGTGCGTATTTTGCTTTTTGCTCCTTCTCCTGGCTTTTTCAGGAGCTTCAAGTGATTGTGCTTTGGTTGCAGGGGAATGCGGAGCGTTCTAGGATAGTTATGGTGTGTGATACCTTGAAGAAGGCCAGTGATTCTTCTGGTGCCGGATTTCTTGTCATCAAGGATTTTGGTGATACAGAGTAAGAAAGTTTTCGCTTATGATGCTAATTTCTGACGATGTTTAATTATGTGTTTGATTGAGCTTATGGAAAGAGTTTCGAGTGAAGTGTGATTCTTCTTTTCTGGTGTATCAAGGGAGTATTCATTCCCAGTGGATTTTTGTTTAAGTGTGTTGTGGAGGAACTATTTGTTTCTACTTTTTACCTTTTCTGTTACCTAATGCAACTTGCATGAAGCTTTTTGCTTAATTATTAGGTTCTACAATTTGCAACAGATGCCTTGTAATTGAACAGTTGTAAGTTGCACTGATTTTTTATGATGGTTTACTTATCTTGACAAAGATTTCTATAATGTTGCCATGTACCAGCAATGTTCGATGAGTATATATCGTTTACCTCTTTGGCTTGTAGTTTTGTCTGATTAATTCTCCAAATTGTTCGTTAAATATGACAGTAGTCCAACTCTTGATGATATGTTCTGTTCAACGTTCACTTTTTGGTTTTATTTTTTCAGTTTTTGGTTTCCTCAGGAATATGCTGAAGGAGAAGGCAGGCTCATATAGCTTAGTGCTTGAGAGACCTTTCTCTCCCTTTCCAATCCATCGTTTGCTCAATCTAAGTGAAGTTGACGTGATGTTTAATAGAGGTCGTGTTCCCATTGCCACTTGGAACAAAAGTTTCCTGGCATCAAATCTCAAACCATCTTCTGAGGGAAATGGGAGTTCTGGGTTTGCAATATTTTCTTCAAAATATTTAGCATATGATGGTTGGAAACTCTTCACGGATCACAGTGATCATAATCAGTCACCTGCGCAGAAGAATCTTGCTGGCCCAGTGAGCCAACTTATTTGTACCTTCTCTGAGGAAGAATCTGGTGAAGGTGAATGGGCTCATGGAAACTTTCCCTTAGAGGAATATATCAAAGCACTTGATCGTTCTAAAGGCGAGCTATACTATAACCACTCGCTTGGTATGCGCTATAGTAAGGTGTGATATCAACTCCTTTTACAAACGATGTCTTAGGCCGTAAGGAATTCGTGTATACACCTTTGCATTGTTCAATTTGCAGATCACAGAACATATATACGTTGGGTCATGTGTACAAGGAGAAGACGATGTAAAAAGGTTGTCCAATGCAGTGAGTTCCTATTACCTTTAAAATAAGCAGAACTATCTTCTGTAGCATTGTTACATAACAGGTTGGAAATTTGTGTTATACTTCGTTTCATACGTAAAATATCCAAGAGCTTATAAACTTTGACAAATCAAAGTTTATAAGCTCTTGGCGCTTCTCCTATCCTCTAAATAGGAGTTTTGCATTGTTATTCCAAAATTCAGCTGCACCTGACATATTTAACCATCATGAGCTGTGTATGCTCTGTTTTTATGGTAAAGTGCAAATATGGTTTACACTATTATTGCGCTATTGAAATTTTGTAATTGACACTATTTTTTTTTCCTCTAATAGATTTTACTTTCTTGTTGAAAGATAATATTCAAATGGGCTTCTTTGCACGGAACTTGGAGGAGATTTGTTCACTTCTATTTCTAAATTTACCATCTCTATATTTTTCCCTTCAATGCTTAATTTTAAACCTTTTAAATAAACGTACAACAGGGAGTGACCGCTGTGTTGAACTTCCAAAGTAGTATTGAAGCAGAAAATTGGGGGTTAAGTTTCAATTCTATCAACGAGTCTTGCCAGAAGTTCAATATACTTATGATCAACTATCCTATAAGGTAAGTAATTTCATTTCACATGTTGTTTTTAAGTGAAGAAAGATTGTTTACAACTGCCACTTTGATGGTTGACTTTCATGCATGCGGCCAATGTGTGTGTTTGTGAGTGGGTGGAGGTGAGGTGGGAGAGAGTTGCTTGTGTCCACGGACAGAAATCTTCTTGCCACATAGGGTTGGAGGAAAGATTTACATCTATTTGTAATTACCTTAAAATTGCTCAACTAGTTGATGTCTTTAAGAAATTTCACCTAGTCAGGTAAATGTTTCCTATATTGGCTCTGGGATTTTAGATTTCAAAATATTTAACTAGTAGTTTGGGCTAATTTAGTTGTTGCAATGTTACAGGGAGGGAGACTCCTTCGACCTGAGGAAGAAACTGCCATTTGGTGTTGGGCTTCTTTTACGCTTACTGAAAAAGAGTCATCGTGTGTTTATCACTTGCACAACTGGTTTTGATAGATCTCCTGCTTGTGTGATTGCTTATCTCCATTGGATGACTGATACTTCCCTTCATGCGGCTTACAATTACGTCACTGGATTGCATTTATGCAAGCCTGACAGGTTCTTGCTGCATACATCTTTTAGATTTTGATATGTTTACTGCACTGTAGACATTCCCACTGTCCTGTAAACATCTTTTACAATTAATTCTTAATCACAAAGGTAACTAACGTGCTGAACTTTGCTTCTGTTTGGGTCTGAGCGTGTGACATGATATATCAGTAAGAAATACATTGTCTTTCAGCATTCTTTGTGCTAAGCAGATGACAGACTTAAAATGACAATGGCTACTCGATGATTTGCTCTTTCTAAAGCTTGAACAAATTTCATTTCAATAGTTCAGCTGCTTGCTAAAATTGGTTCCTTTCAAAGCAGATTATGAAACTGATTGTTCTCTCTCTTCGAGTGCCATTCACACATTTGATACATGAATTTAAACCTCAATCCAAATCTATCATACAAAGTAGTGAGGAATGGAAACTTAGTCAATAGAATTCTCATGCTATATATGGCACTTAGGCTGGTCATTGAATCTAACCAAAAAAAAAAAATGATAATACCTTAATGGCAGACCTGCTATTGCTTGGGCAACATGGGATCTTATAGCTATGGTGGAAAGTGGCAAACATGATGGACCAGCCACACATGCTGTAACTTTTGTGTGGAATGGACACGAGGTAACTGACTGTATCCAACATATGGATGCCAAGGCCAAACATTGAGCTTGCTTCTAAGCTCTAATCATTTTGTCTACCTAGACTAATTATAGAATGGGTTTTCATGTGCCTTTCTTCCAAGGGAGAGGACGTGTGCTTGGTTGGAGACTTTACTGGAAACTGGAAAGAACCAGTAAAGGCAAGTCACAAGGGTGGACCAAGATACGAAGCTGAAGTTAGACTTTCACAAGGGAAGTAAGTTGTCATGCTACAAAGTTACTTGTCAATTTGTAGGGCCCCTAAGTTGCATATAACTTTGGATAGACTTGACGGTGGTCACTGCTTTTAGGTATTACTACAAGTACATAGTTAATGGGCAATGGCGGCATTCTACCAGTTCTCCAACTGAAAGGGATGAAAGGGGGAACATTAACAATGTGCTGGTCGTTGGTGATGTAGCTAGTGTGAGACCTACTATTCAACACCCAAAAAAGGTTGGTACTTGCATTGTTAAGCTTGATGCCATGTAGGTAACATCTGATCTTCAAGATATTTCTTATTTAAATTTTCTGAACACAAACTCATTTGGCTTGATACTTCAGATTTACGCTTGTTCTCATGACAATTAGAGATGAAGAATTAGTGAAGTCAAACCTCATTTTTTGTGCAATAATTTACCTGATAAAAGAACTGTTTCACATGCTATATACTTTTTGGTGTCATATATGTTGCAATGAAAGGCTAAAACTGAAGAGTTTGGCTGCTTAATGTGTGCTGAAACTCCATTAACGACCAACATACTCTGTGCTCTGTTCAGGACGCCAACATTTTGAGGGTGATTGAGAGGCCATTGACAGAAAATGAACGCTTTATGCTGGCAAAAGCAGCTCGTTGTGTCGCTTTCTCCGTCTGTCCGATCAGACTCTCTCCCAAGAAATCGGTTGCCTGAAATTTTTTTCCTCCTCCGGCCTTTCGTTTTCTTATTATAATTTATAGTTTTTCTGCTTTCTGAACGGCTACTAAAGGACCCTTCTGTTGTCAAGATCCTTTCTCAAGCTAAGTGCTCTTACAAAGACACCAATTTCAAAATAGAGATTATTCTACTAGATTTTCCGTAGCGGAAATAAATCTGTGCCTTATCTACCTCCTCTTTGTTTTCTGTGAGGCACAGGCAGGAACACGAGTCATTTGAAGGAAGACAATGACGTAATATCATCGTCTTGTGTTGTACTTTAGCTTACTAGTTATTGCTATATGTTGAACATTTATGTTTAATTGTTGAGAAATACGTATGAAACATTTCCTTTATTACCACAAAATTACAAGAACTTTAAAATTAAGTTCGAATTAGGGGAGGCTTGGGAATTTTCGATGAAATTATAAGTTTTATGTAATTTAGAATTAATTGCAATATTTTAAAAATTAGATTGAAAATTAAATCGATCAGTTTAAAATTTTAAAAATTGGAAATAGATAAAATTAGTTAAAGAATAGATAAAATTGAAAAGTTGGAAATAATATCTTCCCGCAACCAATACCAAAAGGGGAAAGAAGATATGAAGCAGACGACACAATGCTAAGTTAAAATTTCCTGTCCAATATTATGGTGCCTTATTGTGTTCAATAAATTTTAGCTATTTATTTATGTGGGTCTCGCATGGGACCCGTAAAATAAATGGCTGAGATTTTATGAGACACAATAAAACAGAGTAAAATTGGACAGAAAATCTAGACTCCACAACGCCAGCCTGCATGTCAACACTTTCCCTAAATAGTGTCGACATATCTCCCATTCCATGACTTATATAATATGTTTATATCCATTCCACTCTTAGATCTTGATTTCAGCCTGAGGCGATGAAATTGTTGTTCTTGCTTGCGATTATTGGTTTACTTTCTCTTTATTTTGCATACAACGTTGAAATACAAAGTATGAAAAAGTTCAATAATACGCACTCTTACTCTCAACTAGTAGAAAGACTACTTCCAAATGATGAATGTAAAGTTTTGGCGCATGCTTATATGTTTCTGGCGTCAAGGTAGGTTTATACAAAGCTAAATTATATTTTCATCAATTCTTGAATTTGAGTTATTTATCATGCTCTAATTTTTAATATTCATGTTAAATTTTATTGAAATCATGTCTGTATTTCTTATAATTGGAAATACTACTAATAATTAAATGAGTTACTATTTGTGCCTCATCGTACTTCCACAAAGATATCATGCAAGAATTTAAGGTAGCCATTGCATCTCCTTCATTTTCATGTGAGTTTTTTTTTTCATTTCCAATACCAAACCTTTCATATGCTTCATCATCAGAGTCCACTTACACAGTGTCAAGAAGATAAAGAATTCTATCTTTGGATCCTCAAAGAAGCACCACAGCCATGTTTTGAGGATAGGACCTTATCTCAAAAAGCCATATCACTTCACTTAAACACCGTTGGGCGTTGGCTCCACTATTTCATTCAATGCCATACAAATACAATACAGAACTGTCAGGCAGAACGCTTATGGTTAATTTTTGCCACAAAACTTCCATCAAATGTTGTCACTATCTCTCTTCGTTGAACCCACTCATCCTTTCTCTATCTATTCTTACATTTGCTGACACGCGTAAGGTCCAGAATTTATGAACAAGTTTTGAATAAGTGTATTGGTTCATTAGATGGTTTAGTAATCTCTTGGGAGTTGGGAGTTTCTAAGTTCATTTTGTGTATGTTTCTATATTGAGGAGGGCATATTATTGTCAAATTAGAGTGCAAGAGTATGTTTTACAATGATTTGTTATCCATTTAATACAAGAATTTGGATTCTTTAATTTCTTTAGTTAAATATCATGGAAAAGATGCAATTTTTTTATAATTTTAAAATATTTTATTGATATAAATTATTTAAATAATATAGAATTTTAATATAACTATTAAATAAGTAATAAAATTTATGTGATTACTTTCACATGAAGTTAATAATAAATAATAGGTATAATAAATTAAAAATTAAAAATTAAAAATTTGAGCACTTTTGAATATATTATTTCTAAATAGTATTATTAATAATATAAATATTAACTTTTAAATGTTTTTAATTGTAAGGTGCATTTAAATAATTTTGAAAGTAAAAGCATAGATAAATTTATATCTTTACCCTTCAATATCTATATCCATGTGATTGAAGCTCTTGAAAATATAAACTATAACTTAGTCTTTAGGGGAAAAAAAGTATTAGTTAACATAAAATGAAACCTACGTGCATGTGCATGCAATTCATGTTAATAAAAGAAAGAGCAAAATACACAATTGCATATACATGCCTTTTTGATGATATCTACTAGAAGAACATTGCATAGATGTTATGAACATATACAGAAAACGATCTGGAACGTCCAAACCTAATCCGGGAGGGAAGAAGCTTGGATTCACCAAGCTTTCGCTTTCCTTATCTCAAGAGAATGTGGTGACCTCACAAAATGGTGTTTTAAAGCCAAGAAGTTCGAGGGTCCCGTGCACAATGTCGACGGCTTCGATTAACGGCTGGAGCCTCACCTCATCATCATCTGTCTCTCAAGCTTCTTCTGTCACCAGAAGATCCACGTTACGTCCCTCTGTCTCTGCGAGGCTCGCCACTCCCTCTTCTTCTTCTTCTTCTTCTTCTCTTCCTGCTCTTATCAGGAACCAGCCTGTTTTCGCAGCTCCTGCTCCTATCATCAACCCTACTTGGGTACTTCTTTTCTTTAATATATCTTGACAAGTATGGAAGTTTGAGTATTATCTTCTACGTCCATTGTTAATGCTTGCATGGAGGATATATGATGCTGATTTTCCTTTCTAAACATGTAATGCAATCAGATTTTTCTTTTGTTAGACTATAAATTAGAATAGTTATTGAAGAACACAAGCATCAATTACAAAGAAATGCAAGTTATGTGTATTATATATACAGTAGTCACCTACTTCATCGCAAAATGGAACTAGAATCTATAGAATTGCAGTTCCTTATCATCTAACTCTCACCTACTTGGTGGTGCTCAAGGTTCAATTGGAAGAGCTCAATGACACGTGCATGGTCCTGATTCACTTGTGTAAAAGGATATATGCAAATAACGTCTCTATTAAATACTGCATGTGAACTGAAACCCACCCTTATTACATTAGTTGGCGAATTCCAAGCCATAGAAATGCATGATTCCTGAATTTTTTCAGTTATAAATTCATTGCATAGTTATTAAGACTTTTAACTTTGAGTTTGAGTTGATTATTACACTGTTCTGTAATTGCCCGAGTTTCTAGTTCCTGACAGTGTTTTGTGGGTGATTGGCAGAGAGAAGATATGGGAAAAGAGTCATATGAGGAAGCCATCGAAGCTCTTAAGAAACTCCTCAGGTAAAGAAATAATGGATACGCAACTTGAGACCTGTGAAAGTTGTTTAACTGATTATCTGTCAGGCTGGCCTTTCAGTTTCTGTTCAATATCTAGTTTTCTCGATGTGTGTAACATCTTTTGGCCGAGTATTTCCATTTCTAGATGCACATCGAACATGCTCATTTTACAATTTTCTAAGCTTCGGTGATGTGAAAGCTTTTGATATGAACATTGCAGTGAGAAAGGAGAACTGAAAGCTACTGCAGCTGCAAAAGTTGAGCAGATCACAGCTGAGCTACAAACAGCCTCATCTGACAGCAAACCCTTCGACCCTGTTGAGAGAATGAAAAATGGTTTCATTCACTTCAAGACAGAGAAATACGAGTCAGTAACTTAATCCACTTTCCTACTTCTTACAGAATTTGATGATGAAATGATGATATTTTGTGTCACTGTATGCTTTTGCAGCAAGAATCCAGGACTGTACACTGAGCTTGCCAAGGGCCAAAGCCCCAAGGTATTTGAGTCAATTCCAAAGTTTTGGAAACATTAGGTGCTAATATATCAAGTTTTATTTTTTTTTTGATACTCAATTTTCTCTAATCATGTAAATATTCTGCAGTTTATGGTGTTTGCCTGCTCAGATTCCAGAGTTTGCCCATCACATGTGCTGGATTTCCAACCAGGGGAGGCCTTTATGGTCCGCAATGTTGCTAATATTGTCCCTCCCTTTGATCAGGTTCCTATTTAAATCCAATAATACCCACCTTATGCAAATGATTTCTCCATTACCTTATTCAGTAGAAAGAAAACTGTCTTGAACTGATTTGTTTTCATGATGATCATGTCT
>JANVCL010000001.1:23745846-23761025 GCA_026546855.1 Erythroxylum incrassatum
TCTTATCATTGTTAAAAAGGATAACAAAATTTTTTGTCCTCTTACTTCTGCATTTTTCTCAAGTACATCTACTTTCCGTTTGTCAATCCTATAATTTTTTAGCTTTGTCAATTCTATTCCGATAACAAAGGGTTTATATGGACTGTTAACTCGCATGATTTATGAGAAAGAGCTCTCGTTGAACTTCTGCATGAACTTCTCCCTTTCCAGTAAGTCCTACCTTTTTTCAACTAAGCAAAACTCACTTGTCTCTCTTACAAGTTTCTCTCCAACATGTAGCCATTGAAAGACATAGATACGGTCTCTACTTATTCAAAAGTACCCCTCTAAACATTTGTTCTTGAATTTTAATCATCACACACTGAATTCTTTTCACTTCAGTTGACGAAATTAAAAAAAATTAAGACTTTATTAACAAAAAATAGAAAGACCAAAAATTTTGTTATCCTTACTGAAATTTATGGAAGTGCGAACTTACAGTGTCAACTGGAATTGAAAATCCAACACCAGATGATGCACCAGAAGGAGAGTAAATAGCTGTATTTACTCCTATAAGGTTTCCTGAACTATCAAGAAGTGGCCCTCCACTATTACCGGGATTAATGGCAGCATCAGTCTGTATAACATCCTGAATTGGACGGCCAGTAGCAGCAGAACTGATTTCTCTACGAAGCCCACTATAAGGAAAAGAGACAATATAAGTACACTATACAGTAATTTTGTTAATTAAAATAAACTACAGGGTGATAGCATGCAATGCAAAATAGCTTCCTGTAGTCAATCCCATGAGAATATAGGATACAACTTACGCCACAGGTCATTCATTCAACTAATAACTTTTAATACAAAGAGATCAACATGTTAAAGAAATTTCCTAAATTATGTACCTTATTACTCCAGTTGTAAGGGTGTGATCTAGTCCAAACTGCAAAAACAGATGCAAAAAGTTAGAAACAACTATTATGACTTTCTTAGGTTACTGCAATGCTACAGAAATAAAAGTATCATAATTGTTTATCTACATGGATAAACTATACAAAAAAAGTTGTGAATTTTATACGAAGCTTCTATATTTGGTTTGCATCAATTAAATACATAAACTTTAAATTTCTTTAAATACTACATATAATTACGCCTCATCCAAAATCATTGTTGAACCAACCAAACAAAATTTTTAGTCATCTTCCAACATCCAAGTTAAGAAGTATGTAGCATTTGAAGAAGACCAAATTACCCTTTTTATTACTGTAAATCCTCAGCTAATCTTTTTCCTCCAGAGTAGCTAATTTGGATGTAGTTAAATGTGTCATGAAGATTTTCAAATCTTAGAAGATCATTTTACATTGTTTTTATTACTTAAAACAATTATACATTTTCAACATACATTCAAACAGAAATAAAAGAGGAGAATGTTAATGGGGAATTAGAAACAAAAACACGCCAGGATGTGAGGAAGGACATAAACAGAACTTACTGGATTTCCAATTGCATATACTTTCTGACCAACAAGCAAGTCAGCGGAGACACCAATAGGTATAGGTCTCAGCTTATCTTTGGGTGCATCAACTCGTAACACAGCCACATCCTTGTCCTGGTCAAACCCAACAACTTTTGCATCATAAGTTGTCTGGTCTGCAAGAGTGACCCTGAAATGCAACTATCACTAAATCAAAGGGTCAAAAAGATGAGGCTAACAACATGAAGTGCTTCCCAACCATTATTTCCAATTCAACTGATTACTAAGGACCATAAAAATTACAGTAGAAAGGTGTAGTTTAATGACAAACTGAGTCAGATAACTACTCACAACCATAAAAGCACATAGAAGATTCTAATTCACAGGAACAATGATTACTTTTTGTTTCATTCTAATAAAACATGCGTGTCTTTATAAACATGAAGCAGCAGCATGTACTTGTATTAGTGTCTGACTGAACTTTTACACAAACATGAGCCACTAATAATCAAGCGAAACTGAGGAACACTAATGTATAAACTCAGGGAGAAACTAACTTTAGATCAGAAGCGCCGCGGATAACATGATAATTGGTGACAACGTGGCCAGCTTTATCCCACACGAAACCTGATCCAGATCCCTGCGGCACCTCCAAGATGTCTAAGGTAAAAGCATCCTGTCTATAACCAAAAATGAGCAAGTCAGCTCAAAAGAACCAAATCAAAATATCGAACTCGCAACAATGAAGACTTCAAACACAAACCTAACAGCGAGATTAGTAATATAAACAACGGAGGGAGTGTTCTCCTGAAACAACTGAACGGTAGCAAGCTCGTCGGACTGTAACCTCCGCTGCGTAGTGACAACGAAAGCGGAGGCGGCTCCCACGTCGGAGACGAAGAGAGACACCGATAAAGCCACTGAGGTGCAGAGCACGAGAAGCGAGTCTAGAGGAGACGGAGAGGAGGATCCGTCCGGCGAGAAATTGGTGGTCGCCTGGACACGGGGGACGAGACGGAGGACTCGAGGATCTGTGCGGTCATGA
This sequence comes from Erythroxylum incrassatum, assembly GCA_026546855.1. Classification (NCBI taxonomy): domain Eukaryota; kingdom Viridiplantae; phylum Streptophyta; class Magnoliopsida; order Malpighiales; family Erythroxylaceae; genus Erythroxylum; species Erythroxylum incrassatum. The sequence goes on from JANVCL010000001.1 coordinate 23,748,348, forward strand.
AGAGAGAAAGAAGGAGAGGAGGAGAAGAGGATGGATTTTCGGTTTGGTTGCCGAGAAAGTTGGGCGGAGCAAGAAGAAGAGTAGAAGAGTGTAGAAATGAGTGAAGCACTAGCAGCCATTAGTTCGGTTCGTTCTGTGTTTGGGTTTCCTTTTTTGAACTTTTCCTTTTACTTTTCCAGTTTTTTAGAATGAAAGAATCCTGTTCGTCACATACCGTCCACATAAAATTGCTAATTTTAGTATTTGAATTTAATATCAAAACAATTGTTGGTTACTTTAAAGCATAAAGGTTAAAAAATAAGGTTAAATAAAAATATTATTTTATTATTTTAAATTTTTTTGAGATTAAAAATTAAAAATAAGATAACTTTTATTAAAAATAATTTATTAAAATTTAAAACTCTGAAAAACTTTATACCTTTTTTATTTTTTAATCATTCTTGAAAATAATTTATATTTTAAAAATCTTCTTTTTCATTTTTGCAATACTATGGAAACTATAAAAATTAATTAAAATAATATATGAATCATAAAATAAATATGAAAATGCTTATTCTAAAATTTTTAATTATAAAACTTTTTAAAATAGGTAAATTTATAAAATAATTATCTTTTTAAATAAATAAAAATATAACATCTAGTTATCATTATTTTTAGTTTCATTTTTAAATGAAGTAAAATTATCATTTATTCTTTAAAAAATAAGTTAAATTATAACTTCACAATAAATAAACTTAATTTCTAAACCAAAATTATTTTAATTTTATTTTAATTTAAATTTTTCTTAAATTTATAAATTAAAATAGTATTTTTTAAAAATAAACTAAAAAAACTTCCGAACTTAATCCCGACTCAAAATCCGATAAATCCATTATCGGGCTTACTGTATCTCTTACTATTATTATTATCCAACAGCAACAAGATAAATGCGAGATCTGAAGAGATCCAATAGTACGCAAATTTACCTCTATATAATAGAGAGGCTATTTCTGATAGATCCACGTATAATGCAAATATGGCACTATTGTTCATGGGCAATTTGGCATCAAAAAACAAAAGCTTTTTTCACCAGCAATTTTACAACTCAAAGTTGATCCAAACTGTCTATAATAAGAAAGAATTAGTATGTTGAATCCAAAATTGGGATTTATTTTCTTCAAAAATTGAGAAGAGAAGAGTCTAAACAAGGAAACTACAAGATTTTTCCCAGCGGTCTCAGCTCTCTAGGCAAACCTTCAAAGTTTCCAGCATTTACATCTGACTGTAACATTGGTCGCTTCCCATACTTCAGGATTCCCTCTGCCAGGTGCTCCTTGCTTGGCGTCAGCATTACAAAATTTGGATCGGCTCGTTGATAACTGCACAACCAAATTTTATTCAGGATCAGAAGCTTCTGATATAGAAACATCCTTCACCTATCAGGGATCCTGAATAAGAAGATACTCCTACCTATCTACTTTTAGACCTAAACCCAGATGGTTTGATAAGAGCATTAATAGTTGACTAAAATTTATACTTGGTTAATGTGAAATTTGGGGTATAAGGAAAAAGAGAAGTACCTAGCTTCTCGAAGATTTTCGACGCGGATGCCAAATCCATGTGCTGTCTTTCCTATCACACGATCCCTGGTAGCTGCAAGACAATGGAATCATTCAACCAAAACTCCGGAACATTGACCAACCTATGGATATATAACATTCACAACGTTTGCAACGGGAGTGAAATGTGCTGTTAGTGTTCCGAATCACTCGTACTGGTGTTCATCACCAAATGCCATAAAAAAAAGGTTCTCAATCCAATGACATTCAAACACTCATTAGCAGTCGTATTAACAGATCATCATTCAGCAGGGAACTCAAACTCTGCATCAATCTAAGATAATATGCATAAAATCCTGTCCTCAACTACAAATTGACAGAAGGTAAAAGTCTCTGTAGTGAAGGTTCGAGCGAAGTTGGCAATCAAAGGCACCTGAAATATTGAAAGTGAATGAAGGTTTCCACCATGACTTGAATGTCAAGGACAACGATGAGCTTAGAGGTCCCACCTTCCCCTGAAAGTACAGAGATACAAAGCATTATTGATGATACAATCTGCTAATACAAGCGTTAGAAAGCATCAGAAGAGCTACCTTTACTAAGAAATTTTTATTGGCCTGCCAGGAAGCAGCTACTTGAAAGGTGGAATCTGGGATTTTATCTGACGTACTGACATCATCAACCCTTGAAAAACATGTGCATGTTACAATCAGATATCAGCACACTATTTCTCACGAATTTTGTCAAATGAGTACCTTGTCTGTAGCTCAAACCCAAAGTCAATGTAATTTGTGATTCCGACAATTTCATTTTCTTCAAACGGATTTTTCACCTGTGAGGTAGAAGGAAATGATAACTTCATCAAGATTGAGGGAAAAACATAATACAAAAGTATCAACATATTAATCTTCCCATTCGGCATAACCGACTGCACAGGATGTCATATTCGATGACCAATGACAATAAGATATTCATTCACAATAATGTGTAGAATGCATAATTGCATTGGCCTGAGCCCTGTAAGAGATGGGAACAGATTATACAAGATGTAAATGTAGCATAACTCAAATTCATAACATTGTCATAATACTTGGTAATATTTAGCTAGTGAGTTATGTGAGATATGCAATCCTATACCAGTTAAGACATTTATTTATGTCAGACTGCTCATGTTCTCACCTTCTCAGACAAGATCACGATCAAGTTTGGCTTATGCATTCGATTTTTATTTTTGATGTATCAAGTGTTATCGAAGTTTTAAATGGAATCGCGTTGCCCATCTGGATAGTTTAATTACTATCATCCAGACTCTGAAGTTTTAAATGGAATCGCGTTGCCCATCTGGATAGTTTAATTACTATCATCCAGAATCTGAAGAGTAATGGTTGCATTAATACAATATTGCTATTTATTTACAAAAAACTAAACAATAATGTGTCACTATGCCATTGCATAACATTTAAGATTAAATGTCCAAGCCCATGAAATAGTTCAATTTAGTTATTAGAATTGAAGACATTAAATTAACCTAGTCCATTGAATTGACAAGCAAGACTCAGCAATTAGATAAAGTCAGAAGATGTCAGTTATGGATATTATGTGAAAAAGAAAAGGAAATTATAGAACTAGAGATGAAGAGAAGACGCTAACCCGTCTCTGGACCACCGTGTGTTGGTAGAATGAGGCAATAAACTACAATTGACAATAACCACGTTAATCCTCCATGGAATGCTTAACAAAGTACCAATCTTTAAATACACAGTTGTAAAAAGCACAATTTCCATTTTTATCAGAATAGGATATAGTGCTTTGGTCATGAATGGATAAAATATTTGAAAAGTTTGAAAAGCTTGTGCAGACAAGGTTGAATTCAAGCTGATTTGAGTTTGTCTTTTTTTTTTAATATTCACAATGGAAAAACACAGAGTTGATATTGGCAAGTGATCAGCAGTGTGATTTTTGAGCTAGCATCAAACTGCATGAACACCTTAAACAACTTTAGTATACAAAACAGCAACAAAAAAACTAACCTGAGAACTTTTGGCAAGTTCAAGGCAGAAATTGAAAGAGGGGCTCAAAGGGCTTCCTGATCCTACTCCATATCCAATTGCAGCACTCCAATTCATAAGATTTTTGTATTTAGCATTAGCTTTGCTTCCATCTAATATAAACATGGGGTGAATGCACATAACAAAATCATATGACATCAAAAGCATAATTTTGGCAACATATCAGCCCCAAAACATAACTTACATCCTGGTTCATACTGCACTCCAACGGTCAACTTCCCCATTTTGCTTACTAGCCATGCACTCTTTGGCAACTCGTCTTTGACTGAAAGTACAGAACATTGTCCAGTACAAAGTGAATTATTTTATCTATTATTCTAGGTTGTAAACTTTGCAATAAAGAAAAAAAGGAACCATAGTTTCTCCAAGTTAATAATTCACCAAGTTCGGAACAAGCTCAAACATCTTTAATGAGGGAAAACAGGGTCCATGCAATCATAATATTGCATATGTAAAATCAACTCGAAGTTAAGATTATAAACCTGCAAAAGGCATAACCGTTGCTCCAAATGATAAATTTCCTGAGCCATATCTCAGTCCCATAACACCATAATCTTCAGAAGCTATCCTGCTGTAGTAGTAGAAATCTTGGAGGAATCACTTGACAACTAAATCATGAAACTAGTGGCCTGGGTTTTCTCTTTAAAATGATGTGGATGTACCTTTTCTTCAATAGTACAGGAAAAATTCCAAATGCTCCAATCCCGTATCTAGGATAATAAGCGGATGACCTCAGCTGCAAAACTCTGAAGCAAGAGCAAGAAAGGCAACACTTAGAGAAAGATTGCTTCCCAGAAAATTTTCTTCCTTCCCAAATACAAAACTATAAGAGGGATAATTCTACTCACGGGTCAGTGTTGGATACAAATAGGTCCATGAATGTATGAGGGTCGTCCACATCACTGCCCATACAAAGAGAGGCTAAGCATTGGTTCATGACACATTGTATGATTTTCTCTAATGATATTCATCACACAAAGCAAATGGTAGTAGGCAGAAAGTTGATCTTAAGGTACCTTTGCCACCGGAAAAAAGCATTACCCACAATATTCTCCTCTGGCTTATGATCTAATGGACCTGAAACCTAGTACGTTCAGTGAAAACTCAATTCAAATACAACATATGCAAAGTATCTAAACACAAGAACAAATGAACTATCATGGATACTGTTGCAATCAAATCAACGTGAGGATCATCAATTGGCTTTAACATAATTCTCGTGCTAAAATGCCTCGCTTCTTCAAAGTAATCTTCAAAAAGACACCTTAATGCAAGCTTCCCAAATAACAAACTATACGACGACTCCAACATCCTGCATTGTTCCATTCACATTAAAACAACAGTCTCACTCACAGCATTCCACATCAAGAGGAAAAAAAAACCCACACAAGTTCAAAACTGATTCCGCCTCAGAACTAAATATGGAAAATCAACCTGATATACAATCGCAATAACTACATTTAACCCAATGCTTATGCCACAATCAATAAATTTAAATTTTTCACGAACATAAAGATCAGATTTTTAAGCGAACCCAGAAAAGAAAACAAATGAAACCACGACCATCAACGTCAACAGAGAGAATGAAAGTACTGAGAAGAGAGGAGAGACGGAGAAACCTGTTACGGGCGGCGAGTGGCGGGAAATCGAAGAGAGGAGGGACCAACACCATAGGAGGCGGTGGCTCCTTGTCCAAGAAGTTCCCCATATTACCCTTTGCTTCTGTTTCCTTATTCTTTAACACTTCCCACAAAAGCAGACAAAACAAGAAGAACTAAAAGAAAGTGAAGGTTTGTGTGTGTAGTAGGAGTAATGGAAAAGAGAATGATGGGTGGTCAAGTGATGACACCGGAGTTTTCTGAGCAATCGTCGCCCATTTCTCGGATTGGTGACGGTTTCAAAACTGCCCTTCGATTACATTTCAGTTATTACAGTATCTCCGTGGCGCTGCTACGAGCTTCCACCAGGCAGCAACTGGTTTACTTCCACCGTGGCGGGTCATTCTATCATCGTGGTCCGGTCAGTTTCTCATATCTTGTGAATGAGGCAGCGAAGTGACGATCCTCAATTCCGGTTGGATTTGATCGGGCTATGGGCTTTACTAGCTTACAGAAATACATGGTGGAATCTTTAAATTGAATTTTTAGTAGGATTTAAATTATCATAGTAAGTGAAAACACATTAAAATTTATAAATTTCATTTGAATTGAATCTTTTAGAAAGCTTTTATAGGTTTGGCTTATTTTTGTTAATTATGTAAGCCTGTGTCGCTGAAAGGTTCTTAATAAAATAAATATTTTAAAAATTAGACTGAAAGTTAAGCCGATAAGATAAAAATTTGATATTTAAAAGGTCCGATTGATATTAGATTGTCATAAAATTAGTTAAAAATTGAATAAGATTGAAAGAGTCTGTCTTAATTAAAGAGATAATTTATTAAATAATAATTAATTTATTTATTTTAATTTATAAAAATTAATTAGTTTACAAAAAAACGACTGGTTAATTAAAAATTTACTTGATTTTTTACGACATGAATTATTAAAATAAATCAAACTGATAATTTTAAAATTAAATAAAAATTTTATCAAATTTAACTTTTTTACAATTAGACAGCGCCTAACATGATTTGAATTTTTAATTATAGAATTAAATGACCCAAACTGTAATTAAATGAATTGGTGAAGATAAAGCATGTTCAATCAGAGGATCCAAACGTAGGAGATGCAGCCCATTTTGAATGAAAGGCCGTTTCTTATGTCCAGAAATAAATTATGAACCTATTTTCTATTTTCAATTTATTCATATCCAAGTCCAAGACGGTCAGCGTCAAAGCAACAATATAGTCAAAAATAGTGGCTAGGCCCCAAAGCTTCTGAAAAAAGTTGAAATAACAGGACAAACCGATACATGTACCCTATCCTCTTCCATTGCTCTCTTCAAAGTTGGTGGCTGCCTGCCAAAATTTTCCAAAATTGCCGCCTTATTTTTATAGTATATATTAAATTTATTATTTATAAGTAATGCTTTATAAATTATATATTTTAAATAAATTTTAAAAAGAATTAATAATTACTAATACAATTAACTAATAAGGGAATTTATTATATTAATAAGATTTTCATTTAATCGAAATAATTACAAATTTTGAATTCAATTAATAAGATGAATGTTTTAAAAATTGAATTGGTTCGATTGATTTAACAATAAAAACTTTGAACTTGATGTTATTTCGATTCAATTTTTATTTTTTAATGTGAATTTAAAAATTTCTATTGTTAAAAATCAATCAGTTTATTAATTAATCGGTTAATTTTAATAAACTAATCAATTTTTATAAACTTAAATAAAATAATTAATTTTTATTTAAAATTTTTGTTTCTAATAAACTTAAAATTTTTCAATGACTTTTTCAATAATTTTTCAAATCTTTCTATTTTATTTAATTTTTAATCAATTTTATAATGATCTAATATCGGTTGAATCTTTTAAACAGTAAACCTTTTATCTTACATATTTAACTTTCGGTCTGGTCTTGAAAACAATAAATAAGACTAATGAATCATTAAAATGATTTCAATATTTATTTCTTTATTTTTTATCTTCAACAAATATTTATGAGTTTTAATATCCTTAAATATTTTTTTTAATTTTTAAGTGAATTATTTTAAATGGAATTGGAACATGTAATCTCTTAAATTAAAAAATAATTGGACTTGGTCGCTTCCCTTTTGTATAATCTTCTTGTTCTAGCTACAAGAGTAAAGGGCACATGCCTTTGAAATTCTTTTATTATTGATATTACCATCACTCATCACCACATTGCCAACCCATTGTATTGGAGGGGTAAGAACTAAGAAGAGAAATTATCGTCCCACCTCTCTCGTTTCTTACGCTTTTTTTTTTATTACATTAGGTATCTCGGTTTAGTCAGACTAATCCTAAGCTCCTACGATCTCATTCTAAGAGTTTAGAGGATGTAAATCTGAAACCCCAAAATTCTTCAGGTTCCTACGTAATCTGTATACTTCTGCGCACAAGGAATCTTCATATACTTGATTGCTCAATTGATAATTGATCACTGGCTCCCCCTGCTCAGCATCAGGTTTTTATCAGCCCTCGAGTTTCCTAATAACTCCAAGTTCCACACTGCCACTGGAAGCGAGGCGTTTATAATTGATCCGATTAAAGAGTTATGCCCAAGAAACTAGAGGATCATCAATAAGAATATACCTATTTCACCTCCTTTGACGTGACTCAAATTCAAAACCTCCTAGACACGGGTGGTTGAGAAGACATTTCAGCTGACTACGGTGAAGTGGCTTATCACATATGATGGGATTGGGATTGACCTCATGTTTGTAACGTTTTTCCAACTTTTTGACCATCATGGATGGACAATTTGCACGTACCAACTACCAATTAATTTATCATATAAATAAAATGATATTTTTAATTTAATAATTACAAATTAGAATTATGGTATTTTTTAAAATTTTTTAAAAAAATTCAACTAATAAATCAAAGCGTATGTAACCATTTTTTATAGATTAATTGATTAAAAAAGAAAATTTTATAATAATAAATTTTTTATTAAACTTGGATTAAAGTGGGATTAATATAACAGCAACCGTTAAGTATAGACAAAGAGAGGAGAGGAGAGGACGTGAGGGAGTCAGTGGAGGCGGCGCAGACAATTTGGCGCGAATTCCCGTAGAGTTCTTAGGATCTCTTTCCTTCATTTCACCTTCCTCCAATTTCACATTCCCTGTACAACATCGTACAAAAGAAAACCTCTTGCGTTCTCTATCTTAGGAATTGCTTGTCCATGTTCTTATTTGATCTATGCTCTGTATTTGTCCCTTGATGGCTGCTGTATGTTCCTTGATATAGACCCAGATTCATGATTTACGACCGAACCGTCAGAAGCTTGAGAAAGGCCGAATCTTTTGTCCCGCTAATGCTTCTGTGGGTTTTCTTGCGTAAACCAGCAAGACCCAGATTGGAATTTTGTCAGTAGAGTTTCTGAAACCTTAGAAAGGCAATCATTTTTTTGCCCTGTCGAGTGTTGCTTAGGCTCATTTTAAAAGAGATCGGCAACCTGGTTCTTCTTTTACGCCGACGGGGCCCGCCTGGCACTTGAGAACACAATAATTGTAAGCGTTCGTATATAAAGTCCTGAAAAATCCACAGAATCGCGCTTCTCTGTTTTTCTTGTTGCATGTCGGTGTTGTGGTACTCTATTTCTCATTTAAGTGTGTTGATTAAGTTTAGCAGGAATTTTAATGTTACTTCTTTTTGCTTATGGCTGGTTATTTGCTTTAACTCTTTCTGTTCCACTTCATCGTTAGATTTTCTGTGTTTTGTTGCTTATGCTTCCATCATCTGTTCTCTGTTTTCACTTTCTACAATTTGTCTTAATTTCTACATAAGACGACCACTAGTGCGATGTTGTTTTTTGTTCTGGTAAGTTAACTAAGAAATATATATTATTTTGAAGCACTAATATCACGCAGAACGAACCTCACGAAAACATGCAGGAGATGTGAGTGTGGTTTCTCCAACTTTATGTCTTTTTTATCTGTTAACCTTAGTTATTTTTAATATAATACCACGCTTGTGCTCACGAGATAAAGTCGAAAAAAGGGGAAATATTTGATAAGAAGACATAAAAAGAGAACATAAAATGGTTAATTAGTTTAAATTCTGTTACTTTTGTTTGTACTTATATCAAAGGGGCCAGGAGTATGTTCAAGATCCAACCTTTTTATTGATTCCTGATCCAGTAATGTTGTTTTGGATTTGTTTTTTTTTTGCAGAAGTCAAAATGATTTCAAGTACTGCAGCTGGAAGTAGTAGCCTGAACTCTAGGTTGAACATCTATAGTGTGCAAAGTTGGAGACAACCTGCTTGGATTTCCAATGTGAGGCTTAGTGGACCTTTGCGTAAAGAATTTACATGGTATTTGATGAAGATATTGCTTTCCTACTTATTTGTGGATGGAACTCGATTGAGTTTGTGATGTAATTGCCATTATAATGTCTTTGCACAAACTTTTCGGGCTTTCACTTAACATGATCTTCAGGTTACATGGGGAAAATGTATTGCAGAACCAAAGATGTAACTTTTTGCGGTATGCCCGCAGCGAGAATCCAAAATCCTATAGAGGGAAAGCAGTTAGTGCATCTTCTTGCTTAAAAAACCAGGCCACCAAATACTTTGATTTTTCTGTCATTGGAAGTGGAATCGCTGGCCTTCGTTATGCACTTGAAGTTGCAAAACATGGAACTGTTGCAGTGATCACTAAAGCTGAGCCACATGAGAGCAATACAAATTATGCCCAAGGGGGTGTTAGTGCTGTGTTGTGTCCCTCAGACTCTGTGGAGAGTCACATGCATGATACAATTGTCGCTGGGGCATATCTATGTGATGAGGAGACTGTCAAAGTAAGATTTAGAAGTAATAATTTTGCATTGTTGTGTCATCGTTCATAATTGAGAATTTTACTGTATTTTACTTCAAAAATTTCAACAAATAAAGGCCAAGTTTTTCTGAATCTAGAAGAAGCAAGAATTTGCAAATGTACTTGCTTTTTTGAACATAAAATGTCGAGAGCTAAATAACTTTTACTTCTTGCTTATCCATTAATGCTAAGGTTGAATTTACTTTGTGTAGGTTGTTTGTACGGAAGGACCTGACAGAATTAGGGAATTGATAACTATGGGTGCCGTGTTTGATCAAGGAGAGGATGGAAACTTGCAACTAGCAAGGGAGGGTGGGCACTCTCACCATAGAATTGTCCATGCTGCCGATATGACTGGAAGAGAAATTGAGCGAGCTCTGTTGGAGGCAGTTGTCAATGATCCCAACATTGTTGTTTTCCAACATCACTTTGCAATAGATCTACTAACTTCTCAGGTTACTTTTTTAGCACTCCTTTAATCCAAAATACTTTAGTCATTTAGTTTTGGAGAGGCAATATGGATTGCAGTTCTAGCTTTAACATTCCAGTTTAAAGCGGCACAAGTGAATTAAATTGTATTTCTTTTTGTCGATATCTTTGCAATTTAAAGTCTTAGGTCCTGCAACACTTTCCGCTTGAACATGTTTCTTCTTTGTAGGATGGTCCTAATACAATTTGTCTTGGAGTGGACACTTTGAATTCTGAAACGCTAGAGGTGATTCTAGTGTTCTCTGTTAGTATGCTATTGAATATGTTGGATTTGGTTTGTTGAAACTTTGTTTCATCAGGAAACACTTCTGCTTTGCTGTTTCCCATATATTAGGTTGTTAGATTCATATCCAAGGTGACATTACTTGCATCTGGTGGGGCTGGCCATATCTACTCATCTACAACGAATCCTCCGGTATCTCTTGTTTGTTTGTTTGTTTAATTTTTTTTCTCTTTTATATTTTCTTTGAGGAAATGGTGCTCCCTAAAAGTTCAGTCTATGATGATGTAGACTGGCTATTTGAATATTCAGCAATTAAAGTCACCTACTTCAATAGTTATCCCAAGACGCAACTTTTTGGCTACCTTTTTTCTAATGTAACATTTAAAAATCTTAATGCAGCCAATGGCATCATTACCTAAATGAATAAGTGTTAAGAAAAGATGTTCACTTAGTTTTGTGTAGATGGATGATCGGTTGAAGTACTTATTACCTAAACAGTAGAGAAGTTAAACTATGCTTACATCTCATTTCAGTGTATTTTCATATATTTGTTCTTTCATTAATTGTTTATGAAATGGTTTGCTCTCAAACTCTCAGTCATATATTGGCTATGATATCTTGATGTTCTCTTTTAGGTGGCTACGGGAGATGGAATAGCAATGGCACATAGAGCTCAAGCTGTGATATCCAATATGGAGTAAGTTAATTCTGATCATATTCTCCTGCTTGCACTTTGTGCTTCAACATTCTCTATTATCACTGGAAATATAAGAAATAACTCTGAGAAACCAATAGAATGGTTCTGTTTTCCTTTGTACAAGAAAAACCTAGGGGAGTTGGTGTGGGAAGTTATCACTGAGGAGCTTTTTTAGTGGGGAATCGATGTTAGAGATAGCTGTTCTTTGGGGATTGGTAAATTCCATTGTACATTTGTGTAATTTATTATATTAGGAACCACATTCATATCATATTGCAAGTGAGTCTGTCACAAGGTAATCAAAATTCTTTCTGGTTGACTTTTACAAGCCCCTTTTGTCTCAGATTTGTACAATTCCATCCAACAGCCTTAGCTGATGAAGGCCTTCCCGTCAAACCCAAAAAAACTCGAGAAAATGCATTTCTAATCACTGAAGCTGTCAGAGGTGATGGTGGCATCCTCTATAACTTGGGAATGGAACGGTTCATGCCTTTATACGATGAGAGAGCCGAGCTAGCCCCAAGAGATGTGGTGGCGAGAAGCATAGATGACCAGCTGAAGAAGCGTAATGAAAATTACGTGCTACTTGATATAAGTCACAAAAACAGAGAAAAAATTCTTTCTCACTTCCCCAATATAGCTTCTGAGTGCCTTAAGTGTGGCTTGGATATTACCCGCCAAGCAATTCCAGTAGTTCCTGCTGCTCATTACATGTGCGGTGGCGTACGTGCTGGTCTTCGGGGGGAGACAAATGTCCGAGGCCTCTATGTGGCAGGTGAAGTTGCATGCACTGGTTTGCATGGAGCTAATAGACTTGCTAGTAATTCATTGCTCGAAGCACTGGTTTTTGCGCGAAGAGCAGTTAAACCGTCAATTCATCACATGAAAAGCTCCAAACTTGATCACAGTGCTTCAAATTGCTGGCCCCGACCGATTGCACCAAATGCACTTGGGAGTCGAGCAATGGATGACCTACTGAAGACAACAAAGAAAGTGAGGAAGGAAATGCAATTAATAATGTGGCAATATGTAGGCATTGTTCGTTCCACAATAAGGCTACAAACTGCGGAGGAAAAGATCAGCAAGTTGGAGAATGACTGGGAGAGGTACTTGTTTCAAAAGGGTTGGGAGCAGACAATGGTGGGACTTGAAGCTTGTGAAATGAGAAACCTCTTTTGCTGTGCAAAGTTGGTAGTAAG
>JANVCL010000001.1:24011435-24028949 GCA_026546855.1 Erythroxylum incrassatum
AATACAGCACTCAGCATGATACCCAGCAGTCTCTCATCTTCTTCTTCTATAGGATCACTTCCAAAGCAGCATACATAAATTGCCTCAAGTGCCTTCTCAGCCCGTATCTCCATAGGGATAGTAGGAGTTGCTACCTTCAATTTTGTTCGTTTCTATATTTCACATCGATTTCTCAGTCAGAAGTCATCAAGTCTAGGAAATGAAAACCACACTCGAATACGGAAATCGTCAAGCATTTTCCTCAATCTTTCTACCAATTATTTTTCAATGGCGATGCTAAAACTGACAAGAGAGTTAGCATATGCATACTTGACCTCAATCCTTAAGCATATCCATTGCATTTGCAGGGGCATGACCAATAAGAAAGAATGTATATCAGAAGAACAAGACAATAATAACATCTTCCACAGCAATTTATCAGAAAGAAGAAGAATCTGCAGACCTTTATACATTATAACATTAGAAACTTTACATCGTATCTATAATGTCGAATTCTAATGAAATTTTACTTTAGCTACAATTTTCCTGAATTAAACAAGTTACAGCCTAATATTTAGCACCTAATCTCCTTGAGTTCTTCATGGAATGCTATATATCAAGATGACATGAGGGACCAAGCAATTGTAAGGATAGTTAAACACAATATGAAACTAGGTGAGAACAGTTGGCTTCCCAAATGTAAGAACAAACATAACAATTTTACTGGAAAATAGTAAGATTAGCAGTAAACCATTTGTCAGTTAAAACCTACCTATGTTTGTGAAAGCTCAACAAGAAAAGTATTAGTAATTACCAACCTCTTTTGCCTCACTCATCAATGCAAAGAAAGTCTGCTCTTCAAATTCAATATCATTGGATATCCGAAGCCTTGCGACTCCTTCCAAAATCTCTTCAGATTTAAGAAGACCAGCCCCGACTGCTGCTAACCAACAGCACAACAGAACATACAATGGGTCTCCTGCCTACCATAAAACACAAACCAAAACTCCTTGATTTCAATATAAAACAAAAGCAATTATCCTAAAAGAACAGGAAGAGACAAAAATCCTAGAATGGAGTTAAACCCAGATAAAACCAGTACTTCATAGCAAAAATAATATCATTAAACCATAGAGAAGAGGTTAAATTACCCGGCCTCGTCGATCCTGGAACTCATAAAATGCTCTGGAATCTGTAACGTTGCATTGCTTGCCCACTCTCCTCCTAAACTCTGCGAAGTCGATACCGTCACCACCAACGCCACCTTCATCGCTGAGAATTCTAGCTACAAGACCAATGACAGGAAGTGAACCAATGACCTTGTTGGCGAAACTAGAGATGGAGTTTGGGTTCTCCTCCATGTAAGCTTTAACAGAGAGGAACCCAGTCAAGTTTTGAGCTTTTTGTGTAGTGGGTCTCTTGCAGTGGGTATATTTTCCGTAGACATGGCGAGAATGTTGCAGGAAGGGTGAAAAAAGCAGAGATGGCAGTGCTGATGAAGTCGCCGGTGTCACAACCACCATGGCCGTGAAATGTGGTCGTTAAAGTCGTTTACGATATTGTCCACACCTTTATATACGTTATCCACTAAAGGCTGTAAGGCATGGCCGGTTCTGGTTCCGACTTCCGAACTCTTTGGGCCTCAAGCTTGAAATTAAAGTTGACAATCTTAGAAGCCCCAGTTGCTGACATATGTCGATGGCATTAAGAGTCCAATTCTTTTGTAGCTCTTTACAGGCATGGCAGTAAAGCCCGGAATTGATCCCGCCCGGCTCAACCAGAAATCAACAAGTATTATCCAGTTCAACCTGACTTTGGTCCAACCTCGAGTTTGGGCTGGCTCAAATTCTAAAAATTCTAAGAAAATGACAGCGTTTTTGTTTTTTTTAATCAACAAATCAAAAAATTTGTTATAATTTATTAGTTTTAATTATGTTTATTTTTTAAAAATATTTTATATAATAAAAGACATAAAATTTCTTATAGCTTAAAATATTTTAAAATCCTTAATTTTTGAATTTTTTTAAAAATTTCATTTTTTTATTTTCAGAAAATCTCATTCTTTTAGATTTCGATTAAAAAACGAACCATACTCACCAATTAAGTACTACTTATTCGAATTGAACTAATTAAATTCAACTTAAATTAATAATTTATTATAATTATCTCTAATTAATCAAATTAATTAATTTGGGTCGAATATAAATGTTAAGTTAAGTTCTCGTGAGATTTAATTAGTCAAACTTATGTTTTTCATTTTTATTTTTAATAGAAATGTAAGACAATATATTTTTTGAAAAATTAAAATTTATAAAAATTAGAGAATTTAGAAGTTTAGGATTTTTTATTTCTTAGACTTTATGGGAGATATATATCTTTTACTCTATTTTATAATTAAAATATTTAATTTTTAATTATTATAATAGAAATTATTATTAAATTCAGGCCAATTAATAGTTTTAAATATAATTTTTAAAATAATTAACTGAAATTAAAAATATGTATATTACAAGTATTTTTATAATTTATAAATATTTAAAATTATGAGACATAAATTGACTTCTTTTTATCTTTTAAATTTTTAACATGCAATTTTATAATTTTTTATTGAAAAGAAAATGAAAGGAATGTTTAATTCTTACACGCATATAACACAAAATCCGCTTGAATGATAATCCCGTGTTATTGTCAATGATTTGATACCTTAGCTTTTGGATTTACTCTAATCCCATATTGTTGGACTACTTACACAATTCAAAGCCCAAAACTTTAGCTTTTGTTGTATAAATGGTGGAACTACTGAACAAGCTCATTGGCTTGGAGGCATAAAAAGGTAAGCTTTTTCGTTCTGTTGAGCAAAGAGCGACTGTGGAACTCGGGAGTAGGAAAATGGGAGCTTACAACAATGAAGGGTTGTCTCTGTCCCAAAATCGCGAGTTTTCCACCTCCCACAACATTAGATTGTTTAAGAACGTCCACGACAACGTCCATGGCAGCATCTACCTTGATCCCGTACCTCAATTTCTCTACCAGAGTCATTCTTTTTTTTTTTTTTCCTCTCTCGCTCTTGTTGATTTGCGTTTTCTTTTGTTTTGGCTGAAGCTATGCTTGAAATTCATTGACACCGAGCAGTTTCAAAGGTGAATTTTTTTTATTGATTTAATTTCATGCTGAGACGGTTGCTTTTAGTATTTTTTTAACTTTAGCTTACATATTTTTTAATGTTTTTTTATTCCTATATTGCAGGCTTCGCGAGCTTAAACAATTAGGTGAGCTTCATATTGTTTCTTTTCTAGTGTTATTGTAAGAATTGCATACGAAATCAAACGAGAAAAAAAAAACAGAATTTCTCTAAGAATTTAGGTTGGAATTTTAGGAGCTGAATAGTTGTTACTGATGTAATTGTAAGAACTGCATTATGAGGGTAGTGGTCCAACTTGTTGATACAAAAAAGAATACTTCTTAGTATTGGATGACTGAGTGATGCTTTGATTGCGAATGTGAAAATTTTGACGCCTGTTTTAGTTCAATTTCATATCTATGAGCTGTAAAGAAAACAAATTTATGTGTGGAATGAAAGTAATTAATTGAAGGTTAGATCCATAACTGATATCTTCCAAGTTTCTATGCTTTAGGTTTGACACACATGGTTTATCCGGGAGCTGTTCATTCCAGGTTCGAACATTCTCTTGGAGTGTATTGGCTTGCTGGTGAAGCTGTTCAGAATCTAAAAAAGTACCAGGTAATTCCATTGTCCTCTGAATTGGGGGAAGAAGTGTGGGCTTGAGGTTCTTCTAATGCTGTGTATTGATATTGCTCATGTGACTACAGGGTTTGGAGCTTGGGATTGATCATTTTGATATTCAGACTGTGAAACTTGCAGGTAAGACGTCTCATTCTTTTATTGCAACAGCGTTGTTCAAGTTATCTGTTATTAATAATTAATTGAATGAATTTGCAGGTCTTCTGCATGATGTTGGTCATGGTCCTTTTAGCCACTTGTTTGAACGCGCGTTTCTCCCTCAGGTTTTAAATGGCACAAAATGGTACTTAGAATGCATTTATAGCGTCTTTCTCAGCATATTTTAATCGCGATATTTCTTTCTACTGCACTATCAGATCTAATAAACTGTTGCCCAGAGTTTGAATTTCTTATTGCTTCTCCCGTTTCTTATTCGACAAGTTGTCCGTAGATTGGGTGGAAATATGTTTGCGACTTTGTTGTATGCAAACAGTTTAGCTAATGTGGGATCATTGTTGAAATTTCTGCCGGTACCATGGAATCTTAATCCTTTTTTACTTCCTTCTCACCTTAGTCTGGAATGTTCTTGTTTCTAAAATATTGTATTCTATGAATAGTTCAAAGCTTCTATATGGTTGCACCTCGACTTTACCTTTCCCCTTTTGCAGTATTTTCTTCTTATGTCATGTCGTACTTCCACAGGTCTCATGAGCACATGTCAACAAAACTGGTTGACTATATTGTTGATGAGCACCATATTGATGTAGACCCTGAAATGATGAGAAGAGTCAAGGTCAGTCAATATAAATTGTTGTATAATTTTACAGCATAAACTTTGTTTTAACCATTGCATTATTAACTTTTTTCCTATTTGATCATTTGCAGGAGATGATAGTTGCTAGTTCAGAATTTTCACAAACAAAAGTAAGCATGTGCCTCTTTAGATGACTCATCCAGTTATGATTGGTTTAATATTCCACAAATTCCAAAGTATGGATGCTTTGATTTGGTTTCGTACATCCATTTTATATGATTTATTGTTCCTGACTATGTTTATTATGCTTTTATATTTAGGGCACAAGGGAGAAGCAGTTCTTATATGACATAGTTGCCAACGGTCGCAATGGAATTGATGTGGACAAGTGGGGTTTAAGATTTATTTGTTCAATTCTTATTTATGTTTCATTTCCTTAGACTATGTCACTGATAATTATAATGTAATCATGAATGGAACATTATTGCTATGCAGGTTTGATTACATTGCTCGTGACTGCCGGGCTTGTGGTCTGGGATGCAGTTTTGAGTTTGAGAGGTTTTAATTAATTTCCAATATCACAACCTATAATATCATGGCCTCTGTAACGCTTTGATTAAATATCAAGTCAAATGGTTTTCAGTTATACATCCTTATCTACATGTAGGTTGATGGAAACCATGCGGGTAATGGGTGATGAGATATGCTACCGAGCTAAGGATTGTTAGTATATTCTATTCTATTTACCTATAGAGTTAGGCTCCCTTTGGTTACTAGAATTAAGAGATGTTGGGAATGGTTCTGGACTCCATTGTGATATTTGGAGGCAGGTAATTGATGTCTTGTCTCAAAATTTTACACTGTTCTCACTTAAATCTGGAATGAGAGTGAACAGTTGATTCCCATGTGTTGCCTCATATTCTAGTAACCAAAAAGGGCCTTAGATATTTTCATTACCATTTGCTTAGCACTTGAAATTTTGCTAGATCTTCCTGTCTTCAAGTTATTCTCCACCCGTGCTGATCTTTATCGTACAGTTTATACACATCCAAAAGTAAAGGTATAACCAGATTCCTTTAGAAAAGGCTCCGTCTTTATTCTGCCAGTTAAAACTCTCATACTTATCTTCCCAGACATCCTTAGTCCCAGCAGTTCATTTTGTTTCTTGTCTTCTTATCATTTTTACCATTCCTGTTGTCATCCTATTGTTGTTTGTCTATTTATTCTTTTCAATGCATCCCATTTGAGGAAAAAACTTTTGCAGGCTATAGAACTTATGGTAGTAGATGCCTTGTTGAAGGCCAATGATTATTTGCAAATTTCAGCTCACATTCAAGATCCTTCAGAATACTGGAAGGTAATTGTTGTAGCAGGGTAGCGAATAAAATGATTCTATTTTTGAGAAAGCTGGACTTCCAAAAGAGAATAAGGAACTGATATCATGTGCTTATTGAATGAATAAATCCTTTAAAAAGTCTATAAATAACATTTATCCCAAAAAATTTATATATGAACTATGTCACCGCGTTGGTAGACATTGAAATTCCATATTTCTTATCTATTGTTTTGGTATGTCAGGAACATTTATTTTGTTGCAAATTTTGTGTAAATAAAAGTTGTTTCTCTTGTTTTAGATTTATTTATTTTTCATTACGGGGGATTGCAGTTGGATGACACAATAATCAAAACTATCGAGACAGCCCCAGATCAGGAACTAAGGGAATCTAGAGATTTGATCTTACGCATACGAAGGAGAAATTTGTACCAGGTAGTGAACCTTTACACGAGCATAATTTTCAACTGTTCATGAATTGAAGGGTAGCAGCTTTGATTTTCTATGCTGTAGTAATATGATGTTAAATTGGGCAATCCATGTTGAAGCATTGTTAGCATAAGAAATTTAGTAGACTTCATTGTGTGGCAGTTTTGCAACGAGTATGCAGTTCCAAAGGACAAACTAGACAACTTCAAAGATGTCACAGCACAGGATATTGTTTGCTCCCAGGTTTTTAAGCAGATTTTTAACTTATGTGTGCATACGTGTGTGTTTATCTGGGACCATGTGTATCCCAGTTAGATATATTCTTTGCCAAGCGCCTAAAACCCTGCATTAAGCATTTTTCAATTCCCAGAAAAATGGTGGAATCCTATTGAAGGAAGAGGATATTGCAGTAAGCAATGTTAGGATTGATCTAACTCGTGGAAAGCGAAATCCACTAGAAAGGTACATTGTGTGGTGCATGTTCTGTAGCATCTTTCATATTTGTATCATTCAATTGTTTTTTACATTTTTCTAAAACTACTTCTTTGCTCCTATACTAACGTGGGTTCTTGTGCGATTCTACAGCATCAACTTTTTCAAGGTATTCAGATTGCCCACTATTTCTGTTGTGTGCTTCAACTTTTTTTTTAGTTCCTTCTTGTTCCTATATTAACTTTGTGTTATTTGTTTCCTAAAATATTTCCTTTAACTGAAAATGTCAGAAAATTATTATAC
Organism: Erythroxylum incrassatum; assembly: GCA_026546855.1. Classification (NCBI taxonomy): domain Eukaryota; kingdom Viridiplantae; phylum Streptophyta; class Magnoliopsida; order Malpighiales; family Erythroxylaceae; genus Erythroxylum; species Erythroxylum incrassatum. Next base: position 24,018,408 of record JANVCL010000001.1, read on the forward strand.
ATGTGCAGTATTCTCCTCAAAATCTTTAAGATCAGGGTTCATTGCTTTGCTGTTGTCTTGGAACAGGATTATCAGAGCAATGAGAAATTTCCCATTCGGGATGATCTTATTAGTCACTTGCTTCCTGCCTGTTATCAAGATATGATCGTGAGGGTCTATGCTAAAAAACCTGAACTGGTATACTGCTTCTAACATTCCTATGTTTTGGTTGGCTATATATCCCAACTTTACTGTCCTGCTGGTGACATCCGTCTCCCATTCTACAGGTTGCAGCTGTCGCAGAGGCTTTTGAGAACTTTCAGTTGAAGACTTATGGGATAAAGACCCAAGTACATGGAACACCTAAGAAGAAGAAACGACGAGTATGAGGCTCCCCTTGTGTAGACTATGCCATCTCTTGTTAATATTGAAAAGAAGAGTTAAGGATGTAATTGGCACACAACGCAGTACAATCCAATTTCCATGCCACAGAGAAGCATCATTTAGATATTTTTCTTCTATTTCCTAGCTTTCCCTCAACTTGGAAACACCAACCAAGACTTGCTCCCAGTTTGTTTAAGCAAAGGTATAGGATTCTTGTTGAATTTTGTAGTAAAGTGACTGGCATATACCCCATACTGCACTTCTTACCTACTCTCTTCTTTTGTAAATGCTCGGCTATATATATTGAATTGGTGTCATTATCATTTCTCTTCATTTTCAGGACGTCCAAAACTATTTGCTTCAACGTGGAAATACACATTACTATAATCTAACTCCAGCTTGCAGCATTGAAACTATTTAATGTTTGGTAGTTTAAAACCACCATAACTAACATAGCATTTGCAGCATTGAGATGTTTTCCATTTGCAGCCTACCTACAAAAAGAAAGAAAAAAGAACTTGCAAGATTTACTCTTCTCGGCCATATATCTTACCGTGGGATATCCTGGATTTGAGTTTGACATCAGATTATGAAGTCCAAGTGACAATTGCTTATGGCATATGGCCTGCCAACTAGCAAGTTTTGGAAAGGGAGAACAAAAGTTATGATGTTTCTTTTTGGTAGTCCAATTTGAGGAAGAAAAAGGCTTTACTTAGAACATGGGTTCCATGTTTATCAAAGCTTGGTGTGTGTCATTGCCCTTGCTACTATTGATGATGACAATGATAACGACGGTGATGATGATGATGGTTCTTGTACATGTTGGCATGAGATATTTCTGAAAACTCTTTTAAGACACATCTACAAGTTGATAACAACACACGATTCATATCAAAAGTTTGGCTTTTCATGGATAAGACCTGGAAAACTCAAAATCATTTCGTGTTCAGAATCTGATATTAAGCAGACAACTATGTTATGCTTCTGATGCGTCATGACCTGTTTGTTACTTTTCTTTTGTAACAAATGTTTTTTATCATCAGGTCACTGAGCTATTCGACCATATTTTTGTGATCTCGATGCAGTGTGGTCTGGTAATGTGAGTCGTGTTGACTCATGTGAGGGGACAAGGGACCATGACATATCCAAACTTAACAGGAAAGTAAAGGCTGAAGTCTGATATCTTTGACTTAACTTGTTCATTGTTGAAACTATGGCCTCGTGAACCTCGAGTGTATACATATAACCTCTTCTTTTGATGATTGCTCAAGTCAAAAAGTAAGAGCTTCACGGGTATGCTCATGGGGTTGCAACAAAAGCGGTGCTTCATCATGTGAAAGACAACAGAAGTTCTCCTTTCAACCATCTTCCCTGTATTGGGGTTTGGACAAATTGTGCAAGAATTATGGAATTTGTTCCTATAATACAAAATTTGTAAGAATTTGTAATATAAAATTATGTTTTATCAAAATTTAAAAAATCAGACCAAAATTTAAAATAACAAAATAAGATGATTAAGGTTTAAAAGATTCAATTAGTATTAGATCGTCTTACAATTAGTTAAAAATTAAATAAAATTAAAATATGATTTTAAAAAATTGTCTTTATCCATCAAAAATTTTAAAGTTTTATTGAAAAATATTATTATAAGGACATTAATTTATAAAAATTAACTAATTAATTAGTAAATTAATCAGTTTTTTACAACAATAAAAGTTATTAAAGTAAATCGATCCGAAAAGTTAAAAACCGAACCAAAAAGTTAGATAATTCAAGATTTTTACGGTTGAGTTTTTGAATGATTGATTTTTATATTAAGAAATTGAACTTCCAAACTTTTTAAGGATAATTTAATTGGTTGAGGAGACATTTAAAAAAATAATTTGAATGGCATAAATTTTTTAATGTTTTGGTTTTTTAATTTAATTTTTATAATCAATCAATTAAATCAAAATTTAAATTTAAATTATTCACTTAACTAGTGTCTTGATTTAAATTGTATAATTATATAATTATTCAACACGCTTTAAATTATATAGATCTCTATTATGTATTTTTATATCTATGAAGCACTCATCACCAAAATCATTTTATACCCAATTATGCTTCATGTTATTGATTTTGTTATAGTATATAAGGTCACCAGTGTATGAAGTGCCCTTGAATTTATATTTATAAAGGAATTAATATTAATGTTATATTAATTCAAGCATAAGTTATTTATATAAGTAAAAAATATTTTTCTTTTTAATTCTCATCCTAAATAAAAAATTTATTAAATATTCTACTCAACTTAAAATATAACTATTTGCTTAATACAATGGTTTAAATTATTAATCAATCAATCAATTTATTAATAATAATTTATGTGTTGTTTAGTTACATGTGATTTAATATTTTTAAGAAAAATGCACGAAGCTTGAATTTCTTTCTATTTTATAATTTTAATTAATTTAAAATAAAAGTAAAATAAATCAATAATTCTAGACTTGGAGTAACCTAAAAATTTTAAAAAATAATTGTATGGACCAACATATGGGATATAAAAACCAATGTTTTAAAAGTTGAACTTGAACCGATTAATTTTTTTCAGTCTTTAACTTTTCGGTTTGATTCGGGTAAATAATCTTTATTATTAAAAATTGATAAGTTTATTAATTAATCGATCAATTTTTATAAATTAGTTAATTTTTATAAATCAAAATAAACATATTAACTTTTATTCAATGATTTCTTTTTTAAATTAAAATTTAAAATTTTCAACCGAAAATAATAGTTTCCTTCAATTATTTTTTAATTTATTTAATTTTCTTTAATCTTTAACCGATTTTATGACATTAGATACTGATTGAAGCTTTTAAACTAATTTTATTTAATTTTTAACCGATTTTATGACAATTTAATACTGATTAAATCTTTTTTTTAATAAAATCAACATTAACGTAAAAACAAACAAAGGTAAGAAAGGCAAAGAAAACTAACCCAAAAACTTAATAGCCTTTCTCCCTTAACAAAAACAGAAGTCGAATAATCTGAATTTAAAATGGAGACTAAACAAGGACGATCACTCTTCTTATTTATATTACATTTCTTTAACTATTTAATTTGGCATCTAATAGTCAACCCATTAGTAAGATATGTTTCAACCAAATCCAAAAGATCAGATTGAACAGAAAAAAGATTAAACAAATATCAGAGACTGAGAAACTAATTGCCATTGACGGTTCTTCAGGAAGTCCACCTTCTAAGACGGGACCAATAGCAAACAAGAAAAGATTTCTATATACTAAACGAGAAAGAACATATCTTTTGATACAAAAAAGGATGAATGGGATTTGTGCAAAATCATATATAAATGTAATTTGTCTACTCTGTTTTGCTGACAGAAACAAGATGATGACCATATTAAATAACAAGAATCAGTTCCATGGGTAACTGTTTTCAAGTACCAACCATAATCAAGGGAAAGCAGAGCAAGTTGAGACTCGAAACAGTTAGCCATTAAAAAGGTTAGATTTTGACAGTGATGAGAAAAGAGAGGGAGAGATAAAGGTTGTTGGTGTTTCATAAATTAAAGAAAGAAGAGAAAGGAAAGAGGTGGGTCAGAGCAACACACGTCTTGTTCAGGCAAAATCCATGTGCCCACATGGCTGATACTGATTCAACAAAGCTGATGAGACAGAGACATATACAGAGAGAGAAAGAGAGAGCAGGCCAGTTGAATACTATATACTAGAAGTGGTATCATCTCTTATCAGCAATGTTCGCCAGATACCACCTTTAACAGAAAGCCATAAATGAGAAAAGATCATCTTCATCAATATCACAAGAGAGCAGCGAAGTTATATGCATAGACAGATAGATAGATAGATATAACGTGAATGAAACTATAGTCATCAATCACACTTGTCAAGTCTCCAGAAAACCAGAACCCACCACACTGAGGTCCACAGGGTCTTTGTCCTAGCGGCTTGTACTTCATTAGAACACACCAAGGATACCTAGAGAAAGAGAGACAGAGGAAGAGATGAAAGATAAGAGTGAAAGTGGAGGAGGGTATGTGAGAGCAGATCAGATAGATCTGAAAAGCCTGGATGAACAGCTACACAGGCATCTGAGCAGAGCATGGACAATGGAGAAGAACAAGAGCAAGAAAGATGGAGAAGAAGGTGACGGAGGTGGGCAAGGACTGCAAAGGCTCACCAACAATGTCATGATCTCCACAACAAAGCAAGACTGGGAGATTGATCCCTCCAAGCTCATCATTAAAAGTGTTATAGCTCGAGGCACTTTTGGTACTGTTCATCGTGGGATTTATGATGGCCAAGATGTTGCTGGTATATACGAAGTTCTCATCTTTACTTCTCTTCCTGATAATTCATTTTGAAGCTACCTATTAGTGGAGGCTGACTAAGTACCCAACTCATGAAATGTCTTGTTTCTATTCATGAACTTGCTGTCTTTTCAGTTTTGCAGTGCTAGTATTTTTTTTAACAACAATGCGTTTTAATTAATGCATAGAACCCATTTAGGATTAATGTATGGAAGTGAAACTTTATCATGTTTGTTCTTAAAGATTGAAACTTTTAAGTTCTTCATGCTTGCAGTTTCCTAGTTATTCCTACTAATGATTGGTTAGAACTTTTACTCTTCTGGATTCTGTTCTGCACCATCTCTCAGTAATTTTCATTCTGTTTTCACTTTCTTATAACCAGAGTTTCTGTTTGGCAGCTCAGAAAATTCAATTACGAAATGGAAATTTATATCTTTTTACTCGCTTTCAAACTTTAGGAAGCGTTTTCCTAGAAAGCAGATTGTTCAGTTGGCTCAGAATGTCTTGCATGGAAAACAAACTGTGAATTTTGTGGTTCACACGTATTTCTCTGCAACAAAACAGTGTGAAACAAACATTTTGTTCCTATAGATAAATGTCTAATTCAAGTAGATCTACACTTGCAAAATCCGTGACTTTTCACGAGAATGGATAGGTTGACAGGTCACTTCAGCATCTGAACTGATGGCTTTTCCTCTTTGTGTGATCTTCTCATGTGTTCATATCTTTCTCTTTTTTTCTTTTTCATCAACAGTGAAAGCTATGTGTTTGACTAATTACAGTATCCAAATTCCAAGGCTCTTATGGTCTTATGCTATGTTCTTGTTTCCAAATTTTGGTGCATACTAAGAAAATGACCTTTCATTTTGCTCAGTTAAACTTCTTGATTGGGGTGAGGAGGGACACAGGTCTGAGGCAGAAATAGCTTCACTTAGAGCAGCTTTTACGCAGGAAGTTGCTGTATGGCACAAGCTTGATCATCCAAACGTAACTAAGGTAGACCCAGAAAGAGGTTACATTCTTCTTTTCCTTTGTCTTCTTCATGAAAACTGCAGTTCATCTCAAATTTTCCTTCAAAAGAATTTGAGAAAGACTGAAACTTTCTTGAATACACCAAGAAATTTGACCTTCGTAAGATGCATATGGATCACAGTATCATGGGGTTGATTGATGAAGTTCTTTTCTCCTTGAAAAACTTACCCTTTAAAACGCTGGTTTAGCTGTTCTTCAAGTTCGGTCCTTTGCATTCAAAGTTTTTTTTTTTTTTTTTTTGCAGTTCATTGGAGCAACAATGGGGTCATCAGAATTAAATATACAGACCGAGAATGGTCATTTTGGAATGCCAAATAACGTTTGCTGTGTTGTTGTCGAATATTGTCCCGGTGGTGCTCTAAAATCTTACCTGATAAAGAACAGGAGAAAGAAACTGGCCTTCAAAGTGGTTATTCAACTGGCACTAGATCTTGCACGAGGGTAAAAGTTCTTCCACACTTACAAATCCTCACAAGATTATAGAATGGAATTTGGGTTATACATGAAGCTGCCATTTGGATTCTTGCAGATTGAGCTATCTTCATTCCAAGAAGATTGTCCACAGAGATGTTAAAACAGAAAATATGCTTCTGGACAAGACACGTACAGTGAAAATAGCTGACTTTGGGGTCGCTCGTCTTGAGGCATCGAATCCTAATGACATGACTGGAGAGACTGGAACACTTGGATACATGGCACCAGAGGTACTTAACCTATTTTCATACTGTTATTGTAGCTTCTTTTCAGCTCTAAATACAATTTCCAATTCACCAATTCATACTCAGTAATCGGTGATGGGACAGGTTCTCAATGGCAATCCATATAACAGAAAGTGTGATGTGTACAGTTTTGGCATCTGCTTGTGGGAAATATATTGCTGTGACATGCCATATCCTGATCTCAGCTTTTCAGAAGTAACTTCAGCTGTCGTTCGACAGGTAGATGAATATGCAAGTTAGATTGTTTCTTGTTACTGCAAAACAATTCCATTTCCTGTTCCAATCTAAATATGAAGTATGGTTATGAAACTTATGCTCATGACGTTTAGAACCAAAGCTTTCCATCTCGAATTCACCTTCATCTCAATCTGATCTGCTCCACTCAAACATTCAATGCAGTACTCATTACATTCATAATGATCAACCATTTCAAATGACAGAATCTCAGGCCAGAGATACCTCGCTGTTGCCCAAGTTCTCTTGCAAATGTAATGAAGCGATGCTGGGATGCCAACCCTGACAGGCGGCCAGAGATGGATGAGGTTGTATCGATGATAGAGGCAATCGACACATCCAAGGGTGGAGGCATGATCCCTCACGACCAGCCTCAGGGTTGTTTCTGTTTCCGAAAGTACAGGGGCCCATAAGGAACAATGACATGAAGCTCAAGATATTTTAGTTGTGAGTTCTAAACTTCAAGTAGTAATCATATGCAGGTACAGTAAGCTGCAAAGGTTGTTGCTCAAGTGGTGATCTGCAGTAACTCTTTTTCATGCTTTATGTATGGTTTTGTAAGAACTGCTCATCCTGATTAGATAGCCATTCACAGAATTTTTTACGAGAGGGCTTGGTGGAGTTATACTCTGTGTAATGAACCTGATGTCATTATTTACACCCAGAGTACAGAATCCCCGGCCTTTTATGCTTATCTGATACTAAGATAAAGAGTTTCTATTCAACAAGTGATACATTTCATCAAAAAATTGATAATTCTTGAGAAGCCGACAATGAAATATTGCAAAAGACTGCAATATCAGAAATAATTCATTCTCAACATGAATTGTAAAAGCTATCCAAATCCAGTCTACAGAATCATGGAACAAATCATACAGTTGAAAAGCCGCATAACGTCATATGCCTTCAAATTCAATGGATTAGCATCCGCCGCCATGTGAAGTATGTTGAGTCTAGCCAGCAATCTTATAGCTTGGATTAACTAAATTTTCCAAGCCAGAAACAACTTGCATAGATTCTATGACATCACCAACCTTGAGATCAGCCAACAAATCCTCATTTTCTGTAATATAACCAAATACAGCATATCTACCATCCAAAATATTTGCATTGCTAGGGGTGAGTTCACTTTCTTTCAGTAGCCAAAAGACCTGGCTTGAAGCTGAGTTGTTCTCAAACTCCTGCCAAAAATGAAACAAAAAGTTAAGAACGAACAATTTCAGAGATGCGGAACTTTTAAACTTAAAGTCTTACATCTCTTGCCATGGCCATTGTTCCAAATGCATTGAATGGAAGCTTTGTTTGAGCCTTGTACAAACCAAGTTCCTGTCGAGATACAAATTAAATATCATGTTGGAAAAGTTCAGTAACAACACAAAAATTAGCAGCAATATGAAAATACCTAAAGCAAAAAAATGATATAACAGAAATTGAAACTTCTCTAGAAAAGTAGAGAGAGAGGGAGAGAGAGCTTACTTCCAAAGTTGCACCATAAAAAGGTGCCTTCTCCCCATTGACCATGATTTCCAGCGGCACTGTCCTAACTTTCTCTGTACTAGGATCAATAAAGCCTTCTGCTGGACCTTCGGGATCTCCAGTTTGAACAACAAATCCATCCGCTGCAATAAATCCATTTACAGCAAAGTCATGTCCAGTAACAAAAATTAACAGATGAATTCATCCATATACAGGAGTTCTAATTTGGGAACGAGACATATAAACAGAAGAAGATAGCAATGTGTGTGCCTGCAATGTAGCATTGCACTGTGACAACTATCAATGGAAAAATGAGGGTGTTTGAAGCAAAAGAGCATAGAGTGTATAAAAGAAATAGAAGAGGGCAAATCAGTCAACCACAAGCTTCAATTTGATGGGAAGAAGAGTGGAGTTGTGGTGACAACAAAGACAACAAGGGCCGATATTTAGTTTATGTTAGGATTCCCTTATTAGATAGGATAGTAGTAAGTTGTAGATATGTTATCTATTTGCAGATTATCCTAGTTGTTTAGGACTGATAAGGAGAAGATGCTAAGAGTTCTTGGCAAAAGATTAGTGAGGATTATACAGCAGAAAGGTTGAGGGAGTTGTTTTCAAGATTTGGTAAGGTGAAAGATGTTATCACGAGTTCCAAGAAAAGAGGTTCAGCCCTTGCTGCAATGGCAACTAAAATGCAGCAGTTGCTGCAAAAAGTAAGTGTTTCGGAAATATCGCTAACTTCAACCAGCTACTGCAGGGGTGTTTCATGGTGTCCAACAATCAATATGATCATGTGAATAATCTTGTTGGTGCTGGTTATAAAGCATATGAAGATTCTATCTTAGAGAAACTTCAAAAGGCTGCAGAAACACAAAAAAAACAAAAAACAAAAAAACAAACATTATAAAAAATTGAGGAGAATGAGGCTGAAGGGCCTTATGCCGAGGATAAAACTGTTAAGTGAGCACATTATTAGGCAATTAAAGTTGTGTCGGTGGACTGTTGACTGAGGAGCAGAGGTTTAGGATAGGGAAAGGGTGTTTGGCTGTGATCGCGACACCAGGTGTATTGGATGCGAGCTTTCCATTATTTGAAACAGGAGAAGAGAGGAGATAACTTCAGATGAGTCGAGGAGAATTGAAGCAAAAGAGCGTAGGTTTCTTGCCAAACAGAAAGGAGACCAATTAGCAAAAGAGCTTAAGTTTCTTGTCAAATAGAAAGGAGATCAATTTCCAACTTCAGACAAGTCTCGGAGAATTTAGTTAATCACAAGTTTCAATTTAATGGGATGAAGTTGAGGTGACACCAAGACATTGAAGGCTGAGATTTAGTTTATGCTAGGATACCTTATTAAATAAGAAATAGTAGTAAGTTATGTTATTCTAGCTGTACCCAACCCTTCAATAATAACAACCTGATTTTTTCCTAAAAACTTGAGTTTTCAATTAGAAAGTGTGATACTTTGTTCTACCCTAAAAACTCAACTATACCAAATATGACATTCCAGCTTTCCAAGTTGAAATCCAGACTTTATTTGAAATTACAGCAGCCTAACAACACTCAACAGCCTATATTACCTAGTTTCTATCAGTTTTAGCTATTGGTTGATATTTTTTTACTACTCATTGTACATCAGTATTTGTCAGTGGTAGGACAGCAAGTGCATAGAATAAGAAAATAACTTTAAAAAAGAACAGTACAACTTGCTACTAGTTTACCTCTTTGTATTTCCATGCCATCATAAAAGTGCCGTTCTACCAAATCCAAAAAATTCCCAGCCGTTACAGGAGCATTATAACCATCTAGAACAATGCGGAATACAAACTCATCTACATTGGGATTGTCTTTAACCTTGACCTTCATATCAACCGCAGCTCTTCCCTTCAATAGAGGCATATTTTTGTATTCTTCAGGCACTTCATATGGGAGCTCAGCAACCATATCCTCTTCAACACTGCAGAAACCCAATGCCCCAGGAAGATCTCAGCTGCAGTCATGACAAGGGTATGTATGAGAATTGTTTATCTATGAGGATTGACTTTTTTTAACTCCTCAATCTGTATTTGACATGTGGGTGACATGAAAGTCACAAAAGAACCATGAGATGACATACTGACTCATTGAACCATACCCTACATGGGAATACAAAGGATGGCTATAATGAGAACGTTGTAGCTGTTTCACTTTCACGATCACTAATTTCTTGCCAGCCTCCTCAAGTGACTGCAGAGTTACTAAAGCTATAAACCTATAAATCCCATGACAGAGTACAGAACTGTGGAAATACTGAACAGTTGTATTACTTTTGTCTCTTATTCATCTGTACACAATTACATGTATATATAGAAATAGAGCTAGCTAATTTAGGAAACTAATATCTGTACA
>JANVCL010000001.1:24051319-24063862 GCA_026546855.1 Erythroxylum incrassatum
CTAATTAATCTTGAGGACTAAGCAAAAATTTAGATATTAATGGCAATTAGTTGGGTGTGGTTGTTGGGTACCATTCACTATTATTTATATAAGTTGCAATCTCATCAAAAAATTAAATAAATGGGTGTGATTGTATGGTCTAACTAATCTATTAAACTCCGATTTTTATAATATCTAAGCCTTGAGGAGTAATGACACAATTAATATTTAACACCAACCTAAAATATTTAACTCGGTTACAGTGATTTAACAGTAAAAATTTTAATCTAGCTAACTTTTTAGTTTAGTTTTCGATTTTCTTATTTAATTTAGTTTAATAATTTTTTATTGTCAAAATTAGATCAGTTTATTAATTAATAACCAAATTTGACTATAAGATACGGTCTTAAAATATTTTAATATGATCTGACCCATTATTAATCTTATTAGCAAACTAATTAAATCACTTTTTTCATTTTTGAAAATATAAAACATTGAAAATTACCCATCCTAATCCAATATAATGTAGTAGAGGGCATACTTGGTCAATTCCTAAATTTTATGATTAAAAAATTAAATTATTTCAATTGGTTCGATTATGAAAATTTTAATCCGATTGATTTTTTATTTAATTTATTTTAATAATTTTTGCTATTAAAAATTAATCAATTAATCGATATTTATTTTTTATAAACCAAAATAAACCATATAATTTTGATTTCACAATATCCCTTTTTAATTAACTTTTTATTAGGGAGAATCTCTTTCAATAATATTTCATATTATTTAATTTTATTCAATCTTTAATCAATTTGTTAATAATCTAATACCAATTGAACCGTTTAAGTGTCATAGTACCGATTTAACTTTAAATTGTTTTGGATCATAATATCGTCTCCTCTTTAATGTGGTTGTGGCACGAGAAACGGGTCTTCAGTCTTAGTGTAACAGCATCATTAATTCTGTCCATACTAACACCGGCAGTCGGCAGGTGCATGTGGATATACCATGTGTTATAAATGGCACCAATAATAGTAATTGAAGAAGAAGACAAGTCATGCTCGGTCCAATCATGGTCAATTGCTACAAATTACCTAACACATGCAACTTAGAAAATTATACATATTTCTTTTCTACATATAGGTGGATGATTCCCTATATCTTGTAGTACGTGCTTTTATCTTTAAAATTAAGGTGATAACAAAGAGTTATAAAAATAAAAATTTTTTAATTGCTCGTTTATCTATAAATTTAAAATAATTTTGTATTGGATTTTAAGAATTTTAATATTATGGTATTTTAAATAAAAATTAACATAAAAGAGCTTATTTAATAATTAATGATATCATAGAGGTGTAAAAATATTTTAAAAATCAAATCTAATGAATTAATTTTGTGCCTATTTGGATGACTTTTGAGAGGTGAATGATTGCTTTTCTCTATCATAAAACTTTTAAAAAATGTTTAGCTATAAAATAAAAAAATATTTTTTTAATAGGTGTGACTTTTTTGTCAATCAAAATCTAGCTTTTTAAGAATCTCAAATTTATAGTTTCTTAGAAAACTCTCTTAAATAACTTTTTCGGGTAGATTTTTAGATCAATTAATGAGTATATTTTTAGTCCTTTTTATTCTTATATTTTATACATAATTTTTACAATACTCACAAAATTATCTTTACGTTTATGAAAATTTATCCAATTCTCTATTTTGTGCTATTTTCGTAATTTTTGGCGCTTGTCTTGTCCTTTTTTGTTTGAACCATCGTATTAAATATCCTTTTGACTAAAGTATTCTTGTAATTACTATTAAAAAAGGGGAGTAGTAAATGATTAGAGCCGTTTCAAAGCCTGTTTAAAAGAGTTGGAGCGTCAATTCAATTCAAAAATCAAAACGAAAAACCAAAAAAAAACGCAATTAAAGGAGAATGGCAGTACTGATAATAACCCTGAGAATCCGGGACATTGCAGAACAAAATTAAATGCCAAAACACGAGGCGGTAAAATCACGAGTAAACTAAAAGATGCCGGCCTCTGTTCGGGTGTGTAGTCCATATAAAAAAACGGCTCGTCGTCTAATCTTTTGATTGCGAAGTCTTGCTTGCCAGTTACTTTCTCTCTCTACACTGTCTCCTCCCTCCCCTCCCTCACATTCGCAGTAGAGAGAGAAAGAGATCAATTTACTGTGCTACTTTGGTCGTCTCGTCTTCTTCTTCGGTAATGACTCCGTGCTTCTTAGCTTGTGCATTTTGTTTTTGTTTGTTTGTGTGTGAAGAGGTGAGGATGTGGTGGTGTTGGATTTGAGCCGGTGCGATGTGAAGTGAGCAAATGTAGAGAGATCTTGAGGTTTGGGACGGTTTTGGATTGGAGTTTTGATTTGTTTATGCGGTCTTTTCTTTAGATCCTTGTTTGACGAGTTTATTTTCTGCTGTCTATTGTAATGATTTAGTTTATTGTAGTGTTTGACTTAAGTCTGAGGGTTTCTTGCTTTATAATGAATGGGGAATTCAGTGAAAATGGTTCTTTGGTTAGTGATTTTCTAGTTTTGGATCAAAGCCATCCGATTTGTTCGTTTTCCTAAACAATGGAGTGCTGCTTCAAAAGAGTTCCTCTGATGGATTTGGTTTTCGTTTCAGACTTAATTTGTAACAATGATGTCGGATAATGCTCTGAGAGACCTGAACACACATCCCGGATCAGAGAGGAAGAACGAGAGCTCGCTTAAGGAGAGCCTTGCAAAGCCATGTAGTGGCAATAGTGTTGAAATAGTTGTAGAGCGGCGGAGAGAAAACTCTGCTTCATTGGTCTCAACTCCTGCTAATGGAAATGAATGTGGGAATCCTGGAGTAGAGATGATCAATTCAGAAGTAGAGTACATCGAATCTGAGAACTTGAGCGATGTAGAAGATGTTGATAGCAATGTTAAGGTTGGCATATTGAGTTGTAATCAGTCTTGTTATATGTCTTGCATTTGGTAGAATTTGATTATACACCGTTTATCCAATGTGGATTCATTTCATGTTTCATCTATCAGACACTCCTAGCTGGACTAGACTCTAAAGATTGGGTCCTTGTTTGTGAGTCTCTCAACGATGTCAGGCGTTTATCAATATTTCACAGGGAAGCACTGCTGGATATGCTGTAAGTTCCTCACCTTTTAATCTGATTGGAAGTAATCTGGAGAGTCAAAAGAAAGGTTCAATTTTTCTGTGTTCTGTTTATGGTGAATTTGTACCTTATTTTCATTTCCTTGGTCAGGGGGGATGTGATTCCACTCATTGTAAAGTCCTTGAAAAATCCAAGAAGCGCCGTTTGCAAAACTGCAATTATGACATCTGCTGATCTGTTCCATGCATATGGTGATTCTATAATTGAATCATTGGATCCTTTGGTACGTTATTGCTATTACTTGTTCCTTTTCTGTCATTTCATCATTTCATTCTTGATATATGCTTGGACTGATTTATCTGCATGGCTCCTCCATTGTGATCTTCTTTTCCGGGTTCAGCTTGTACAGCTCCTTCTCAAATCTTCACAAGATAAGAGATTTGTATGTGAGGCAGCTGAAAGAGCTCTAGTGGCAATGACAACTTGGATTCCCCCAAACTTTTTGTTGCCAAAGTTACAACCACACCTTAAGAACAGGAATCCACGAATTCGAGCTAAGGCTTCAATGTGCCTTTGTCGAAGCGTCCCACATCTGGTAAAAGCAAATTCTCATATACTTATTTGATCTTCATTTCTTCTTGTAATTTAATATACTTTGAACTTTTCCCAACGCATAAAACATTGGAAGCCATTTTATTAATGCTTGGTACCTGATAAAACTATAAAACCATAAGCCGACAACACTTCAGTAGCTTGTTTGATTCTGTTACAGATTTCATTTCCCCCACTCCTCTACATATGGTAAATACTAATAACAGTATTACGTATTTGTAGTGAGCTTTTAAATCCTGTTTATTCATTTCAAATTGTGTAAAGACTGTGTCTATCTGTCTGCCGCGGTTTTGCAATATAAAGTAGGTGTCTTTCTTTATTTTTAGATAGGCCACCAAGTGATGTTGTGTGGTAGAGAATAATGCTTTTCCAAAATTTTGAGTAATGCAGTTTGTTGAATTGACTGACGCAACCAATGCATAGACATAACAAATTGTGCAGCTCAGATTAATGATTGGCTCTCTTTGTATCACAGGGCGTTGAAGGAATTATTGCCTATGGAATTGATAAATTGATCCAATTAGCTGCTGCGCAGCTCAGTGACCAACTTCCTGAATCTAGGGAAGCTGCTAGAACCCTCCTTTTGGAACTGCAGACTGTATATGAGAAATCAAATCAAGTCACACCACCAGTTTCTGAGAATCCAGAATTTGGATCTTGGGAACACTTCTGTCAGTCAAAACTTTCTCGTTTAAGTGCACAAGCCGTGCTCCGAGTAACAAATACTGCTCGTGAGGGTCTTGTTCAGGGATCATGACACATCTCGCATGGATCACATGTGATGTGAATCGTAGTGAGCAATGCTTATGACATATAGTGAGTGAAGTCAACAATTTCCATTGCCATATACCTTTTCAATTCATATCCATTTATGTAAATATGTTGAGACATAGAGATGCCGGAGTTGCAGTTAAGCACGTTACTGAAGTTTGAGTATTCTTTTCAGATTGTTCAATGTTAGCTACAATTGCATTTGCAATAACTATTACAAATTATTTGTCCTGCATTTCATTCTTTTTTCATCGTATCTTGTAAAGTTCCATTTTTCCAGATATTTGATATGGATTGATGTTCTTTTCCGCCTTATAGCAGGATGCCAATAACTTTCTTTTAGGTAAGCAAGATGCCAATAGTTGTAAAAATGACCTCGGAGACAGTTTAGTCATGTTCTTTGTACTCGGTTGATCCTTAGAAGGGCACAGGATCAAAGAGAGACGAAATGTTGAAAGACTGGATTTATCTTCTTGGCTTCTTCTGCAAAACAAAATTATTCAAGCTATCAAGATATTGTGAGTTTTTGAGAAGTCTACATATATTGGTTAAGCACTTAGAAAATGGTACCGTGAAAGCTGCTAGCTTTTGAGATTTTGTACAAGGTTAGCATGCAAAACAAACCGTAGTTAGTGATGAATAAGAACAAAGTGATTACATAGTCATTACGCCAAAACAAAGAAACAAACAAGAACTAGAGCCCTTAGTCTTGGACCTGCACTATTGTAATCACTTTGTTCTTACGCCAAAACAAAGAAACAAACAAGAACTAGAGCCCTTAGTCTTGGACCTGCACTATTGTCTCTGCTCAAATAAACTCATCCTTAAACCAGAACTCTTAGTCTTTAAATCTCTCAGATCCCTTCTTTTGAAAGGAGCAGGACATCGTCTCCAAAACTCCAACCTTCTCTTTAGGAAAATTTTTATTCAATCTTCACTATCTCTGAGGTCATTTGAAGCTGCTGAACCTACACGATAAAGGGTTGTTCTTGCTTAATCCTGAGCTCTAAAGATACTTGCAAGCCAACATGTGATCAAGTTTAGTTCTCCTATTCAGGTAAGGTGATGAGGTAGATTTAGTAGTCAACCACAGATTCCAGGTTCCGGAATTATCGATAATTGGATATCTACATCAGGAGAATTAATATGAGTGGCAAAATTTTTGGTGTTCAATCAGAGATTATGGTTACGACTATTGTGATTCTTCTCATACTATTATTCCTGGGAATTGGAGTGTTGTTCATCCTAGTGCACGTCTGTATTATGGGAAGAGCTTTAAGACAACGAATCGCAAACAATATTGCAACTGAGAGAGAAAACATTGACAGATCAAGCATGTCCGTAGATGATGTAGAGAAGCTTCCTTCCTATCATTATACCAGAAACGAAAGCGGAAGTAGTCCAGTGAACTGTGCTGTTTGCTTGGATAACTTTGAGGACGGTGATAGGTGTAGACTGTTGCCTTTGTGTAAGCACAGTTTTCATGCTCAATGTGTCGATGCATGGCTTCTGAAAGCACCAATTTGTCCAATTTGTAGAACCTATGCTGATTTGAGAAGGGTTGGGATGATTACAGGTGAAGAACTGCGCAGCCGTTTTGGTGATACGAGCATGGACATGAGAGGAAGTCTGACCACAGAGAGTAGCCATTATAGCGATTTCAGTGTGGAGGTAAGAGAAGGCATGCCAAGAGGAAGTAGGCATTTCATGAACTCTGGCAGGTGTTTTACAAGAGAGAACCAGGCAACACAAAGTAGAGATGTTACAGTCGACTCAAGACAGAATGAAGGAGAAACTTCCCACGTGAATGTCGATGGGATTGACTTGATTCAAACCTCGAGCCAACCAAATACATTTGGAATAGAACATATTACTAGATAGATCATCTCCTGTGTAATATTGGTTGCTGGTATGAAAATAGTTAGGAGTTTGTGTTGGTTGAAATACAGTTTTGGGTTTGCCATAGATCTCATTTTGTTCATCTTCTTTTAAGAATGGACCGTCTTGACTCTCTGGAAAATTGACCTGATTCTCTGCTCTGAACCGTTTCATTTTCATGGTAGTGGATAGGTAGCCATGGAAAATAGATTCGAACCCCAAGTACTCCCACTGAAGTCGATATTTAATATTTAATATTTAATATGAGTGTTAATTAAAAAAAAAACTCAAACTTTGCTCGATTATATAATTATAGCCGTTACTTAAACTTTTAATTTTTTTAATTCTAACCGAATGTTAGTTTTTCCGTTAAGCTTGTTAATGTAACTTGTTATGTGTCTTTTTTTTTGGTACATCGGAGAGTTAAAAAACAAAAAGTAAAATAAAGCAACAAGAAAAATTATTCTCTCAAAAACCCACTCCTGAAACATCAGCAGCTAGGTCTAGTAAGTGATCTAGAGGCGGTGAAACCCATTCTTAAAATTCCTGTCAATTTCTGCTTCCTCGTTTAGCAAGGGAATCTGCTACTCGATTTCCTTCCCTTAGAGAATGACGCTATAGAATATCCCTATCTCAATCTTTACAAACAATGATATCAGCAACAATATTAGCCAAATGGTGAAACAACCAATCATCACTAGATATCAACCGAAGGGCTTCTAAGGAGTCCGACACTACCATAATTTTTCGAAACCCAGTGTGCCAAGCTATTTGCAGCCCTGTCCTTATGGCCAATAGTTCGGCCGTCATATTTGTCGCAACTCCAATATAGTCAACAAACCCATGCAGCCAGCGCCTATAATGATCTCTAAAAACACCTCCAATTCTAGCGTCTCCAGGATTATTTAAAGCACTACCATCAACATTCAAACAGATGTAATTAAGATCTGGGGCCAACCATGACACCCATTGTTAAACCAGGACAGGATCCCTTTGAAGACTGCCAAAGCAACGACGCCAATCCTGTATAGTCACGAAAAGAAGTAATTCTGGGTGAAGTTTTGCCAAAGAACTCGCATCAAAGATAGCTTGATTACGCCCCCGCCAAATAATCCATATGGTAGCTAAGAATATTATATCACTATTATGAGAAATACCAGGTTGACCGGGTCACAGGTGTTTAGAGATGACAAAAAGAGCCTAGTTCGCACAACCCAATTTTGGCCTAGGTTAACCGGGTCACAGGTGGGCCACAGGTCAACTTGGTCCGTGCCCCGATCGTTTTGTCAAAAATGACGTCGTTTTTTATAGGTTTTCTCTCGATTCGTAGGCTAAGGGCCAGGCCAGGAGCAGTCTAGGCCCAGCCCAGCCTATCAACATCTCTGTACGTGTCCAAAAACCCTAATTATTAATACACATTAGCTAAAATTAATGCAATAATTGTTGATTAGTAAAATGACCTCGTTTAATCACACAACTAATTATTTCTATTGTTTAAAAATGACCTAAATCAATTTGTGATACCCGACTCTCATTTTGTTCAGTTGGTTCTAGTGACTCTCACCGCTGAACAAGATTGGACTTAAACTCATTTATTTAAATTTCATTAATCTCAATTTTATACTTGCAACAGGCATAACTTAGCTTTCTGTAATTAAAGTAAGATCTCACTTGATCTTTTATAATCCTAATAATAGATCCTAAAGATGGTGTTGTAGTTAAGGTTCGTTAACCATTTTGAAAATCACACTCCTTTCTACCGTTAGATATCTTTATTAAGGGTGGCAATAACTCGAATTGAACTTCAAATTAGCCTAATTAAAATTATTTTTAAAAACTAAAAATGCCATTATTTTATTTTAAATGATATCGTTTTATATAAAAATTTTAAATTTAATATCTAACTGGATTAAGCTCAAATTTAAAACTTAAATAAAAGCTTTAATCTAATTAAAATTTAATTAATTCAAATCAAATTTATTGAAAAAATTGTAACTTTGGACATTTATTGTTATTTTTAAAGTTCGAATTATAATTAAAAAATTAAAAAAATAGTTTTCTTAATAATTAACTCCTAAAAGTACTCCATCTTTCTTTTAATTAATGAAAAGATTATTTCCAATAAATCTACTTAATTAGACCTTTTTATTATTGTATATAATTTTAACTCAGCTTTTAACTTTTGGACTATTAAATGAGGTGAATTATTTGAGTAGAAGTTTGATTTAGATGGCTAGCAAAGTCTAAGTCTAACTCTATTACAATATTATAATTTATAATACCCAGTAATGATTACGAAGCTGTCATGTTGTATACACAAGTCAACCACATCTAAACGAAAAGTTACCATCTGCCACGCGTCAGATGCCCAGTTTGCTTACCAGAATAAGAGAAGAAGACAGTCCAAATCGGACAGCCATCGAAGCCACATGACTCATCTAAATAAATGTAGCACATCAATCAAAAATATAGTAAATTATTTTTGTACTGTTTCACTTTAAGCGAGTCATGTAAAACCATTGTCTGAGATTAATTAAATTATACTTAAATTAATAATTTAATATAAATTTAGTAAATTATGAGTTTAATTGAATTTACTTCGTTCGGATTAAATTATTGTATAAAGTGTATGTTTGGTTATTATTTTTAACTAAAATTTAAAAGAAGATTTTTATGATAAATTGAAAACTAAAAAGAGTATTTTTAAACATTTTTAAAGATCATAAATTTTATTAAAATTTATTAAACTATAATAAAATTATATATCTTTTTCCTTTTATGTAAATAAATCTTGGATATTTATTATTTAAATTTAAATCCTCTCTGAAGTTATATAAATAGATTACTTAGTCCAGTTGTTTTTAATAAATTACATATATTAAATATAATAATATATGTAACTTGTTTTATAATAATATATGTAATTTGTTTTAAAATTTCAATATATACTATGACCGTAAAGAAGCTATATATATATATATACATAATTGTATTTTAAACTCTAGATTCTTCTCGTATGCCTAGTGTACGAGTCCTCTCGTTTTCATCTTTTCTAGGGTTTTTTCCATGGAAACCAGTTTCCACCAATTGACTTTGTCTGATGAGGAAGATGAAAGCTTGGCTATTCCTCCTTCTCTTGCTACTAGCCAATCGACTTTTGATCTTTGTTTGGTTGGTATGTTCTTAACGTACAATCAAATCAACTTTGTGTCTATGAAGGAGACACTTGCTGATTTATGGCATCCTCCCGACGACATTTCCATTTCTGTTCTGGGTGCAAAATGCATCTTATTTTGTTTCTATGCGGATGTGGATATGGATAGGGTTCTGGATGACATTCCTTGGTTGTTTAATCGACACTTGCTGCTCCTTAGTAGACTCAAACCTGGTAAGGATCCTCTTCATATACCTCTTATTTTTACTGAAGTTTGGGTGGTGATTCGTAAGCTTAGACCTGGTTATATGAATGAATTGGTTGCCAAAGGATTGGAAGATTTTATTGGCTCTTTTATTGAATATGACCTTACTGTTCAAAAGGATGATAACGATGAATATGTGATGCGGATTAGGGTTTGAATTGATACCACGAAACCGCTTCGTAGAAAGAAGAAGATTGTTAACCTTGACGGATTAGTTTTTTATGTCATGTTTTCCTATGAAAGGATTTTTATTTTTTGTTTCCTCTGTGGGAAGTTGGGACATACAGATTCTTTATGTGATTTACTCCTTCATCACAAGAGAGAAGAGCCAAAGTCAATGTGGGATGAAAGTTTGAGGGCGACTGGTCAACGAACGCAGCGTCCGACGAGTTCATGGCTAAGATCGAACACGCTGGGTACTACTGTTTTGGTAGTTCCGAAATCTGGGGGATTGGTTGGCGGAAATCATGGTGTGTTGCCATCCCAAAATTTTCGAAATTCCTTCCTTTGCGGGAATTTGAATTTTGATAAGAAATTTGATGATACGTTTTCTACCACTGGCAAAATGGACATAGATTGACAGAATGTGGGCCAAAAGTCTAATGGGCCTGAGGAAGAAGACCTTATGGCTAAACCCACTGATCCTAAAAAGAGGCCTCGTATCAAACAGACTACTTCAACCCCTTCTATTTCTGCAACCAAGGATTTAGCAGGGGGTAACACAAAGAATCAAACGGTCGAACCTTCCAATACGAAGGTCGATCGACGACCATGAGGCTCTTAGTGTGGAACTGCCGAGGTGCAAGTAATCCTTGGACAGTTAGAGCATTGAAGGATATGATTTTACATCATAGGCCAGCAGTTGTTTTTCTTTCTGAAACAAAAGTTCATGGTGTTAGGATGAAAGCTTTACGTTCTTTTTTTCGCTTTGATTGTTGCTTTTCAGTTGACAATATTGGCATTGGGGGTGGTCTCTCTATTATGTGGAGTATTTTGTACAGTTATCAAATCAGATTTATTCTCATAATTTCATTGATTGTCCAATTCAAAGTTCTATGTGCCCTTGGAGGTTTACAGGTTTCCATGGATATCCTGAAAGTACTAGAAGGAGGGACTCATGGAATTTATTGAGATCCCTTGCTGCCAGGAGTAGTCTTCCGTGGTTATGCGTAGGTGATTATAACGATATTGCAGCCGATTTTGAGAAAGATAGTGGTCCTCCTCGTGCAAAATTTTTGATTAATGGTTTTCGTGAAGCATTAATTGTAACACCCCACTCCCGCATGACCCAAACTCGACATCGATGGTGATATTCGAGTCCGTGCCTCGCGAGGGTAGCGTGCTACATCACTCAGTAAACTCAGTATAAATCTTTTAAATCTTTTTTTTTCAAACACTCAAAAGCTCAGAAACTAAAAACCAAGTTGGGTCCACTTCCATTTGTAAACATTTTCAGTCACAACAATACACTCAATCAATTTTATTTATAAACATTTCAGTGAATACATTACAATCAATAGAATTTCCATAGCCCGTTTGGGGCCCACTATATCTACAAAACACTATTTTCCAGAAATTGCGGAATACATAATTGTATAACAGTAGGATGACACTAATGCAGACGTGGACTGATCCCGACCTCTATTCTTCATTTGAATGCTGTAGACATACTCCCGTTAGCCTAACGGGGTATTCTTCTGAGTCCTGAAAAATATTTGCAAATTTTGGGTGAGTTTTGCGAACTCAGTGAGTGACCATCATTGATGGCTCACTCGTAATATAACATATATAAATCACCTAATTCACATTATCTCATTAACAATCATAATGAATCACATACACTTGCTCAGACATGTTACAAATCACATTCAACACATAATACATTCAGAAATCATTCAATCCGTTGTAATCATTCATATCATGCATCGTTGGTGCACATAAGACTCTCTTTCCATTTGTTATTTTGTAGTGACAAGGAGCCTAAATTGTCCCATACAGGGCTCATTGATAACTGTCCCATATAGGGCTCATTAAGCGTTAAATGCGTCTTAGGGATAGGAGAGCCCTCTGGGTATGCACTACTTCCCTTCGAGCTCGTGGCACTTTTTCACTCGTTGAGCTTTAAGCATTGATCATTGGCTACCCTAGTCACTACTACCATTATGTTTCATGCCATGGAATGCGTCACACACATTTCCTATCCCATTCAATCACTTTCTCATATTCTCGGACCTTGGTTCGGCATTCCACATTTACGTGGAGAATTCCCAATTTCATTTATACATAAAATGTAGATACACAGTTAGCAATCAAATTTACATAAAATTTGCACATTCAAAAGTACCACATGATTGTATATAAGGCATTCTTGTCTTTCACCCATTCATAATATTTAATCACATATGTATGCAGTGCGTATGTGACATGTTCCCATTTTATTACGGTGTTGTGACCGAGCGCCTGAACTGTCCCAATCTGAGCACATTAATCGGTGAGCCTGTGGCACTGAATCAGTGTGGGCTCGAGGCCCAATACGGTGAGCTTTTATCTCTCGGTAGCTACTTCGGTCACAACTGTCATTATCTGAGCATGCATTCATGTATGAAATGCATATGTCCCAATTTAACAATAAATGCATCACAATGAATCTACATGTCACAATTAAGCAGTAACTATATCACAATCAATTTACGTATTACAATTTATCACATCAGAGACAAGTAAATCGCCGAGTCACAAACAAATAATACTTCTATGTCATAGCTCCCAATACATTG
>JANVCL010000001.1:24127469-24146816 GCA_026546855.1 Erythroxylum incrassatum
GCGTTCCTCTCAAGAGAGATAGACACAAAAATCCAAAGTAAACATCGTGGCCGTGGAGGGCTAGGGTTCGCAGAGACAACAACAACCAACATCGTCGTTTGTTGTCTCTTGCCTCCCTCTCCCTCTCTCTCTCTCTCTCTTCCTCTGCGAAAACTCATTTAGTGGCCGTTCACGATGTCGCCGTTGGCACCGCCAGACGACTCAAACGACGATGACATCCAAGATATGGCTTTTAGAAAGAGAGGCTGTTGCTTTTGCTTCCCGTTTACAAAACCTAAACGAACATGCGGTGATTTCGGATCAATGTTTTGGCAAAGGATTGGGTCCGTTGAAGGACACCCCTCCTCACCCACCACCGCACAAAACGGTAAGTGGTGGAACAGGAGGTGGAAGACGGTGCAGGACTGGTCGGAGGTTGTGGCAGGTCGTCCTAAGTGGAAAACGCTCTTGAGAAAGATTAGCAGAAGGAGGAACAAACATGGGACCGAGAAATTTAAGTACGATCCTTTGAGTTATGCGCTAAACTTCGATCAAGGTATGGCGAGCACTGATCATATCGACGATGATATCTTTACCCGAGGATTTACGTCCAGGTACTCCATTTCCGGAAAGACCTCCATGGATTTTGACAGAGACTTGCGGGCTTTTACGTGATTGTTGCACGGTGACAACTGAAATTGGTGAAACAAGAAGAGACGCCGCCAAAATTGGCGGTGGGTGCTAGTGCAACGCCATACGTTGAGAGGGCGGTAAAGAAGGGTAAGTGGTGAGGAGCCGTGAGATATAACATACGAGAGGTTGACTTTCTTTTTTCTTTTCACTTTTTCACTTGTTTTTATTTAGTATATAAATTAATCACCTATTTTTTCTTTTTTCTTTTTACATTTATTTATCTTCTGTTTGATTTTGTAAAGGCCAAAGGATGTTGATTAATTACAAGAGTTATGTAAAAAATTAAAATTTTTATAACAATATAATATTAATTTCATCTTTTAAATTTAAAATATCTTATTTTACAGACTATCAATAAAGTTTTAAAAACTGTCCATTTTGATTAGAAAATGATTGAACCAGTCAATAATTCAGTTCAATTTTACCTAATAATTTTTTTATATAAAAATTAATCAATTTAAATTTTTTTCAATAATAATTCAGTCTAATTTTTAAAACTTTATCCATCATTAATCTAACCAACCCAATCAAAACCTTTTGGATATTTGAGCCCCAACACAACATCTTTTAACATCAATCAAAACCACCAACGACTGTCTATCAACCCATCATTTCCTTTTTTTGGATTGATCGTGACAATATTGGTGACAGACAAGCATGGGCTGTTTTCCCATGTAACATAAATTGGGATAACAAACATTCCATGTTAGTTCAACAAAGAACACAATGTTAATGAGCTTTTGCTTCAATTCCCACCGCTCGTGAAGGTTATCCTTATCTAATCCTTGTGTTACCTTTTCCTTTCCTTCCCCATCCATCCAAAATGGAGCACTAATTTTAAAGAGATTTGTTTTTCTTATAATGAAAAATCACAATTACCCTTTTCATATTAAGGAAATCTTTTGAAAATGCTTGAGATTTCAATTTTGGTTTGGGCGAGCTCGCCTCACGATTTTGTCCCCTCTGAAGCGCAAGGTGATCCCTAAGTCTCTATGGGGAATGCGGAAGTTGAACCCAGGACCTCAGAGTTTTATTGGATGTACGACCCACGCAACCATGAGATCTTGGGTTCGACTTCTGCATTCTCCACGGAAGGTTAGGGATCACCTTGTGCATCAAAGGGATAAAACCGTGAGGCGGGTTCACCCAAACTAAATTTAAACTTAAACGGACATAAATACAAGTATGCAATCATATCCCAATAATTTAATAGAGGAGTTAATTTTGATACTCCTATGTAAATATGGTACGAAGATACGATAAAAGAAGTTAAGTAAACATAAAAGTGATAATAAAAAAAATAGCTGCTAAAAAGAAAATAAATAATAATAGAATAATTAAATTTTTCTTGCACAAAAATTATAAAACAAACTTAAGTAATATTATATTTATACACAAACTAAGAGTCTCTTTCTGGCAATTTGCAAATGATATAATTTTATTAAAATACAAATTAATTAAAATAAGGTTGAATGGAAATAAGATATTTATTATACACAATAAATATATCATATTTTTATTTGTCCTTCAGGCTTTTCTCGTTTTCCCCTTTATGTAAAGTAATCTGAAAAAAAAAAGAGGTTCCTTTGGGTTCCGGACCCACCGTACTACATCATTCTGGCGAGGGCAATACGTCCACGGTCGATAACTTGAGTGAGACTACGGAAGTGAAAGACAAAAGATACGTGTCGCGATCTAGTCACGGATAAGTAATTCCGAGAGCAGAACACGACACGTGTGGCGCCGAAACTTGTATGTCATTATAGGACAATTAAGTCATTGACATTAAAGAAATGCTATAATTAAGAGC
The DNA here is from genome assembly GCA_026546855.1 of Erythroxylum incrassatum. Taxonomy (NCBI): domain Eukaryota; kingdom Viridiplantae; phylum Streptophyta; class Magnoliopsida; order Malpighiales; family Erythroxylaceae; genus Erythroxylum; species Erythroxylum incrassatum. Next base: position 24,129,952 of record JANVCL010000001.1, read on the forward strand.
CTTGCGTTTTGTTTTTTTTTGTTGCAAAAAGGACATATTCGTTTCTTCTCAAAATTGTTGTTCCACTGTATCTTTACATCCAATCTATTTATTAACCGGGAGAAAGAAAAAATAAATGAGCTACGTATAAAAGAAACAAAGGGGCAACAATTTTGAGGATTAGGTTCCGAAGAAAAAGGACATATTCACTTATTCTCAAAATTATTATTTTCCTTGTTTCTTTTACATCCAACTTATTTATTAATTGAGAAAGAAAAAATAAATGAGTTAGATATAAAGGAAACAGAGATGACAACACATTTGAATACAAGTAATTACGTTTTGAAGAGAAGGGATGTATTCATCTGTTACCTTTATATCCAACTCATTTATTAATCGGGAGAGAGAAAATAAATAGGTTGGATGTAAAGAGAACAGGGAGGCAAAAATTTTAGGAACAGGTGATTACGTTTCGAAAAAAGAGACGTATTTACCTGTTCCCAAAATTGTTATTCTCATGTTCGTTTTACATCCAACCAATTTATTAATTGGGAGAGAGAAAAAATGAATGAGTTGGATATAAAGGAAACAGCGGGACAACAATTTTGAAAACAAGTGATTACGTTCCGAAGAAAAAGGACGTATTCACTTGTTTCCAAAATTGTTGTTTTCTCGGCTCCTTTTGCATCCAACTCATTTATTAATTGAGAGAGAACAAATAAATGGGTTGGATGTAAAGGAAATAAGAGGGGCAACAATTTTGAGATCAGGTGATTATATTCCGAAAAAAGGGACATATTCACCTGTTTCCAATTTTTTTATTCCACCTATTCCCTTTACATCAAAGTCATTTATTAACTGAAAGAGAGAGAAAAATAAATGGGTTGAATGTAAAGGGAACAGGGAGACAACAATTTTGGGAACAGATGATTACGTTTCGAAGATAAGGACGTATACACCTGTTCCCAAAATTGTTGTTCCCTCTGTTCCCTTTAAATCTAACTCATTTATTAATTGGAAGAGAGAAATATTAATCAGTTGGATGAAAAGGGAATAGAAGGACAACAATTTTAGGACTAGGTGAATACATTCCGAAGAAAAGGGATGTAATCACCTATTCTCAAAATTGAGAGAAAAATAAATGGGTTGAATGTAAAGGAAACTGAGGAACATTAATTTTGAGAACATGTGATTACATTCCAAAAAAAAGGGATGTATTCACCGGTTTCCAAAATTGTTATTCATCCTGTTACCTTTACATCCAACTCATTTGTTCATTGTGAGAGAGAAAAAATAAATAGGTTGGATGTAAAGGTAACTTTTCAAGGGATCAATCTCTATTAGTTACTTCAAGACTCAATCTAATATTAATAAATTTTAAATCGTTCTAATTTGATAACACATTTCCCTTTGTTATTAATTTTTATTATAAATCATAACAAAAGTTAATGGTAGGAAAAACAAATGCTGTACAATTAAAATTATAATTTTAAAAAGTAAAAAAACATTAATAATATATTAAACCAAAATCTAATAAATTTAACTTTACTTTTTAAAACTCATCTATGATTTATCTTTTTTTTTCCTTTTATTCCAACTTTATTTTTTAACCTTTTGTGGTATCGATCACTTTAATTTTTTATTCTCATTTGACCAACTTGAATAATTTTAAATGTAGACTCCTCAAAATTGATGCACAAAAATTAAATATTGGTTGATTTAATTATATGGGGAAAAGGGATTGAGCTTCAACATGACCACATGGGGATGAGTTATAGAATTGACCCCACAACATCCAAGATTTGAATTAAAGGGTTTCATTTAAATATGAACTTATACAATTTTCAGTCACATTCCTTTCTTGGATCCCACCTCCATTGGCCCAAATGAAAAGAATGGTTCATACAAAAGGTTCTGAGTACACATTGTCCCGAAAGGGATGTGAATATGGAATAAAAGGAATTGCTGAAGATAGTACATATTCCCCTTTTATATAAAATTTTAATATTTATAAATTGATTTATGATTATTTAATAATGATAAAATTGAAATCTTGAAGGACTCTCTAGACCATGTCTCAAAAGACAATAAAAGCAAAAGCATTTGGTCTCTTTTCTTAGATCAAGTGCATAATGTGGAAAGCATTTGTATATGAACACTTATTGAAAGGTTCGGACTTTAATTATGATAAAAAGATCCCAATTTCAAAGTTGATGTTACAGTCTCTTTAGAAATGATACATTCTGTTGTTGATGTTACCAAAATTGCAATTAAGATTTAGACTTGCTTTCAGCACAGAACAATCACAGAAAACTTCTAATCTCCATCGTATACTGTATTGCTCTGCTCCTCCTCTCAACAAGAGGTGACAAATTCTGAAATATGTCTTGAATAATCAACTAAGTGTAAAACAGAGGAGGACCAAATATGATCTGAGCAATGAAGCTATGGTTAAGTAAATACCACGGAGGAAATTAACTTTCATTTGTCCTGTGTTCTACTCATCCATGGCAACTCAACATTAAGAGAAGGTATACTGTTATTAGCATCTGAAGAGCTTGAGAACTTACCCTTCTTAGACCAAAGCCAGATTTTAGAAACTGAAAAGCTCTCTCCATTGGCCATACTGCTGATCTTCTTCCCCTCCAATTCACCATCAGGTGATGATAGATTCCTACTCTGATATGCGTTTCTTGGAAGGTTAGCATCACTGGGTTGCCCGTCATTTGAGAAAGCCACCCTAAGGTCTGAATTACCAAGAACATATTGATATGAGCCCATTGAGAAACATCTTCTTGCGTCCAGATTACTGCTGCTACTCTCTCCCCCAGCCTCCTCTGTTCCGTCGTTTAGCTTTCTGAATTTACCAAGTCTAACAGGCAAAACCTCCTTGTCAACAATGATTTCTTCAATTTCTACAGTTTTCTGAGTAGAAGTTAAGCCATTTTCTGCATTACCAGGACAACCTTCATCGTCTCTGAAATCATCAAAATCGAATATTGGGTTTTCCATTGGAAACCCAGGAGTGAAAATGGCTCCTCTACAAAGAGGGCAAGTAGAGTTTGATAGTAACCAGGTGTCTATGCAATTGATATGGAATGCATGACTACACGTAGGAAGCAGTCTTAGTTTGTCTTTCTCAGAGAACTCACACAAGCAAACAGCACAATCAAAAGGCTCTTTTAGACCCATTATCTCTTTATACTGAAAAACAGGAAGAGCATCAATAAAAGCTTGATCCAGACCAGAATCATGGAGATGGAAAAGTTGTTGAAGCTGTCTTTGGAGAGCATCTGAACCAGAGATTTCTGGGTACCTATTGGACTGAGATTCAGCCGAGGAAGATGGGTGCTTTACAAGGAATCTAACAAGTAAGTGGAGCAGACCAGAGATGAAAAAAAGTACAGCAAGAATCACTATAACGAAAAGAACGGCAGGGCTAATTCTAGTACCAGAAGATGAAGATGAAGGTGGTGATGAAGGGGTTGATTCTCTAACATACGGAGACATTGCATAAGGAAAAAGAGGCGGTGAATATCTCAAAAACCCATCTCTCTGCTTGATTTGATACTGAATTCGCGACATCTTCGGATGAACAGCCTCCAAAACCAATCTACTCTCTTTGATCTCTCACATCCCACAAATACAAAAACGAAACTCCAGAAACCATAAGCGCTCTGTGTAGCTCAAAGATGACGCGAAGAAGAAGACATTGCAGTTGAACAATGCACAAAGCTGAACCGTTTTCCTTGCATTGATGCAAACCCAATAAAACCCAAGACTTCTTTCACCTTTTCTGCTTGTCTCAAGTTCCAAAACCAGAAAGTTCCACTAGAAGACAGTAGTAGGAGTTGGTGCTGCACAACACAAATTTTCTTGTATAATATCAAACCGAATCCATTGATTGAGCAATAATGAGAGAAGCTGACATGTAGGGAAACACCAAAGTCCCAATAACTTTACTAATCTTGATAATTGAAAGAGTCCACCATGAACGAATATTATAAAAGATCATTGAACATGGATATCATCATACTCACACCAACCCTAAAGAAAAATGAAACAAGCACCAAGTTGTTTCTCTCTCTAAAAGCACTATGAAAAGATGACTCTGAGGGCCTAAGTGATGGCTCCGGGTGGAATCTAACAGAAGGGTGGCAGTGACAGGAGTTTCCAAGGGAGAGGTTAAGGATGCCCAAAAGAACCGGAAGTGGTGCCCACGAGCCTTTGCGGCGCGTGTGAGCCAGTTTAGTCAACTATAAGCGACAATGTCGTATTGTCCTATGTAGGCTTCTTTGTGGAGCTCTCAAGGGTTTATTGAAGCCCTCCCACCTGTGGCTCTTAACAGGGCAATGTTTCAGTGCATCTACGTGTAGGAATGACTGCTGACAAAGTAGTTGCATCAACCGTTGACAAATTGATCAATACGATCATCAAACCTAATGGAAGGAAATACTTTACCAAGTAACATTTTAAACGAATGGGTTTCTTGTGAAAATGCCATTCTATCTAAGGATTTGGTAGTATTTTTATAATAGTAGAATCCGTATTTGTTATTTTTTATATACACTATTATATTATTATAATTTAGTAAATTAATAAATTATTTTTTATCCACACCAAATAGAAAATTATATATTATTAGAAATTTAATAATATATCAAATAGATAATTGAGAATATATATTATTTTATAAAATTACATATTATTAAATTTTTAAATAAATTAATAATTTAAAGTTAAATGACAACAATAACAAAAATAACAACCAATTATTGGTCATATTTGGCAAACAACGGATTGTATTAGTTGTTAGCTGATTCTATCAGCGGTTAGCTCTGATTTGACCAGCGGATATAAAAATGTTTGATTAAATTAGCTGTTTAGTATTAGTTGTTGATATGTAAAATGACTTATGAGAGCTTGTTTTTTTTATAAATAAAAACATAAATATTATATTTCTTAGTATTACGTTGAATATTCTTATAAGAATTTAGATTTTAGATATTTAATTTTACAAAATTTAAGTTTATGACTTTAATAATAATAATAATAATAATAATAATAATATTCCAAGGTCAAATTCTGTATTAATACGAATGATGCAGCGAGTTACATCATATTAGTATTTTTTATATAATATATATGAATTTTTTTATTTAATAAATTAAAAATCTATAATTATAGTATAATACATATACGATATATATCATAATTCAAAACTTATGAAAAAAGAGTAAAATTGGATTTTTACCTATTAATTTTTAGTTGATCATCCAAAAAGTTCCTCCTGTATAATTTTTAAAAATCAACTTATTAGGTTAAATAAGCTAACTAATAAACTATTCATTAAATACATCAATAGCTTTTAAGATTATCAAAAAGCTAATTTTTAGCCAATAAGCTAAAAAATAACTGATAAGCTGTTTGTCAAACACTTTCAATATCTTATTAAAAATTTCGTTCAAGTTAAAAATTTGAAAATATTTAGAAATATGTAACATTACCTCTAACCAGTAAATATACTATTTCCAATAGACAAGAATCACGCGAACAAAATAACTGATATTTATAAATTAAACATATTTCTATAAGGTGTATCGGTTTGGCACCACGTCTCTTGTCATAGATAATTATGTCTTAATTTAATATGATTTAAAGGGAAATTGTATTATTAGTGGATTTATAAAGAGATCGAATCCTTGAGAAAATCAAGTGAAGTGCTTTCGACTTTTTTATATTCAAATTCAATAAAATTAATAGAAAAATATTGATTTGTTTATTAATATCATCTTGATGCTACCTTTGAAAGGTTCCTAGATTGATTAAGATATTTATTTCGAAAGTGCTAGGTTTAATACGTCTTTATTGAATGATACAAGTATGATATATCACTTCTTTTTCTTAGGTTTAAAGGGAACTCGAGGTAGGTTTTGGATTAAATTTATATTTTCTTTTTGGACTATAATTTTATTGTTCACTATTTTATGATTTTTTTAATAAATTTAAAATTTATAATAATTATTTTTATAACTAATATTTATAATTGAAAAATCGAAAGTGGTTGTAGTTTTGCAAACTTTTCAAATTTACCGTGGACATTTTTAGCATAAATGAAAACAAAAGCAATCAAAGGCAAAATGATAAAAAGCACCAGAAATTTAGTAATGTAGTTCGATACACTTTGCTTACATCTGTGAGGTCTCACCTAACTTAATTCTTTCACTAACGACAATAATTTTTACACAAGACTTTACTGAGCTGACATTACTCAACCCTTGACACTATCCCTCGTCCTCATTACATGTGAAAGTAATTTCACACCCAATAATACGACCGTCTTATATTAACCTTAAGAGAGGATTGATTTCAATAATCTATTAATTGAAAAACAATAAATAAAAAATACAAGTATCTTAAAAAGTTTAATAGCAAAATCTAAACACAATTGAGACTGAAACAGAACAACTTTTCTATAGGTTTAGCTCCTCCAAAAGAAATCTGAAAGTTGTTCATACACAATCAATCCAACAATGCACCATTCCACAAGGATAACAGTCTACCATGAGCAATCTCCACACGATCAATACAGAGCCGTGAATCTCCTACTCAAAAAACATGTACTGCATCCTCTAATTTTTATCAATCAAGCAAGAAACACACTACTAAAGGACATACAAACAAACAACCCACATCTTCAATAATAACCCATCAATCAACCCAATACCTAAAGCACTCAGAATACTCACTCGTAAACACAACTTTCTATCTCACCAAAGCCAGAAACCCCAAAATAATTTCAAGAATTTTTCACAAAAAAAAAAACAATTGACGCACCCTCCAAAGAGCTCTCAAGATAGTCGTCAATTATCATACCAAAATCTCACACAGCAAAGACCAATGTCCATCCAAAAATCCTTTACTACTCATCTGAAATTCCACCAGTACCCCACACGTAATATATATACTTCTTGTCAAGATATACATTAATTAAAGATAGGACTCTATAACAACTAAAAGATTATCTCCAATTAAATTCAATTAACTTGGATTTGAATTTTAAACTCATCAACGTTATATTTGATGTCCAATTATCAAAAAATACCAAAACCAAATAATAAGATATATACCATATATCTTAACAATAATTAATATTCTTCGAATATGTATTGAATAAATTATCAAATATACCTAACAAATTTAAATAATTAATTTTGAATAGATTATTTAATGTATCAATAACAATAGGGTTCTAATCAAGTGCGTTTTATGATTTTTTTTATAACATTGAAATTGATAATAATTGTTCTTTACAACAATAAAATTTATTATTAATACTTTTCAACTACGCATAGGAAAAAATGTATATAAGAATTCTTAAATAACATATTTTTAAATAAATTAATATCATAATTCTATTCAACTAGTATTTATATAAGTGATTAACTTTAAATTGACCAATTTTTTCTCATCAATTTTTAATTTTTTAGTTATATTTACTTCAATAACTTATGTTGTTAAAAAATGATGAATTTATTAATAAATTTGTCAATTTTTAACGATTAATAAACTTTTATAAATTAAATTAAATCACTCCAAACTTTCAATGTTAATGTCGTTTTCACCGACTGCTAGTGGCGAGATACGGTGAAGTGGAAGTAATTTAGAGGTTGGTGATTAGAAGAAAGCAAAATGTTCCTGGTGAAAAATATCATTACAAAGACATTAAGCAAAAAAGCTGTATCTTCGCTTAATCAATGATTAAGACTCTCTTATAAGCAACAATGATTGCAACAAAAACATAAAAGTAAAAGACAATTTTTAATAGTTTAATAAATTTAAAAGAAATCTAATTTTTAGATTTTTATACTTCAATTAAAAATAATAAAAATAAATATAATATCAACAACAAATATATAGGCTAATCAAATATTACAAATGCAATAATTCAAATTAATCAAAATTTGACTTAAAATAATAATTTAAGATAACTATCATAAATTTTTAGTTCAAATAGAATTTAATTCGAATTTAGAAGTATGTTAGAATTGTCATGTAAATAGTATTTTATTAATATAATTAAGTTTGATGTTTATCACACGTATATTTAATTAGTATTTTAAATTAAAATTTAAGAAAATACAATTTTATAAAAAATTGAAAATTAAACAGAAGTTTTTGAGAATTTTGAAGATTAAAGTGTTTCTGTAAAATTTCTTAAACTATATAAAAACTCTTATATCTTTTGCTTGGAATGTCAATTTCTATTGGAGAAGCTTCGTCTAGAACATGAGACATTGCTTCATCTTTATTTCTCAACATTGATGTTCTCCAAATCTCAACTTTAATACAAGTATGAAAGTGTTGTGACATTTAAAGCATACCATATTGATGTTACAGAAACCTGTTTTTAAAGTTTGATGTGCCTAGAGATGGCAAATCTGGCCCGACCATATTTTAGTTCTAAGCTTCAAATGTGATTTGCAGAAAGGAAATGATATTTTGTGGACTTAAACTGGATTTGAACACAGATATATAATCGAAAAACGTTTTCTCTACACGTCAATGTCAGTTTAAGTTCATAATTCAGCTTTCTAAAGTTTAATTATTGAACTTTCATGGCTAAGTAGCTGCAGATCTTTGTTGCTCATCCGTTAAGGCTCTAATCATTTGAACGACTTGGTTTGTCGTCGGCCTTTCTCCTTTAGTCTCTGTCAGTTTACCAGTTAGTAGCTCGAGCATGATCAGTCCAAAACCATTCTTGTCTTCTTGGAAGGCATTTGATGAACTTGTAACTGGTCGTTGCACGCCTCTGAAACTCGTGACATTGGCAGCTATGGAGGAGGACTCCTGATTATCAACGGCTTTGAGTCCGTATTCGCTTACGCAAGGTTCCAACTTATTGCTCAGAAAGATGTAGGAGGATTTCAGGTTTCCATGAGCAATCCCGTCATCGAAAAGTTCTCGATGCATGTAGGATATTGCTTTAGCAATGGTCTGCAACCCCAAGTCTGCTTGCCCAACTGAAGTCTCGACCAAGTTGGCTTCCTGAAAAGTGAATGTCCTGTGCCAGAAATTATTGCAGCAAGAACATGGAGAGACTGTGTAGCTACCAAGGATAAATCTCAGCGAGACTTCCGTTCTGTTGAAATTCGCAGACCAATGGCTTCTCTTGATCTGAAGAGTAGAAGGCAAGAGGTGTCAATACATTTGGATGCTTCACTTCGTATATCCTTTGCATTCTAAATCTTAGATTAGTCACTCGAAATTTCCCAGTTCTTAATCCTTTAGACAGACACCTTATCTCCCTCCTCGAGCATGCCATATAAAGGCTACCATGTTTTCCTCTTCCGAGCAATTCAGCAGGAGCTCTCAACAATTTGTCAAAGTTTAGTCCGTTCACTGCCGGATTGGTAAGAACGATCAGCGAGGAAGAGGTGTTGCATTTGTCGGAAAAAATCGAGTTTTTTTTCCCCTAAAGTAAATAACTAGTGAAGTGAACCAATTCGGTAATATCTAAGAAAGACCGTCAAACGGATTCTTAAGATAGTATTGTCATTCTACGTAAAATCTTAGGAAAGAGCGGAGGAATCACAAACGGTCCTATTTAAAACCCGATCTCTTAGACAAAAATTACGTGCACGGTGTATTTATCACAACCTAACCCGTGTATACACACGAATAAAAAAATACACCTAAATAAATTGAACAAAACACTACAAATATACCTGACAAACAATATTGAATATTATAAATGCGGAATAAATAAAATAGATAAGGAAAGAACACATCCGAAAATTGATAACAGAGTTCGACCAATTGTACCTAGTCTCCAAACACCACTTAAGACAGCCTGCTCTTATTAAAAAGAGAATACTAAATTCAATATGTGTACAAATTGTAAGTATACATCAAATTTTGGGATGGACGAGAATAGGAAGGCCAGAAATTTTTTTATAAATTAACAAACTCCTCTCATTGTCACCTCAATATGAGATAGAAATCGATTTGTTATTTTTTTAACTTTGGTGGCTCAAGTTCTATCCCATATTGGAAAGAAATGAAAATGAAAAGAATTTGCTAAGTTATAAAAGAACTCATCCCCTCCTATTCTCATATACTTAAAAGAGAGTTTTTTTATAACTTAGCAAATTCTTCCCATTTTCGTTTCTTCTCAGATAGAAATTGAGCTATTAAAAAAAAAAAGGCACACAATATCACTTTCAAGTTTCAACTGAAGTTGCTTAAGGGTCTGATGCATTTGTCACAGGTTTATGATCACCTGATAGAGCACTGGGATCTTTGAAATTGTAATGGACTGACACAGTTTTGTTTACTTCATTACCTTTCTCTTCTGTTTTCCTGCTCGTATAGATCTTTCCAGCAATGAGGATGATAAAGAAGAGGGCTAATATGCCATAACCAGAGCACATAACAATCTCTTTTTTTGAAGCTATCCTCCGAGTTTCCCCTCACCTGAAGGAATTGGTGAATTCTCTGTGAGACTGCACAAAGATTTCACAGTGGTGGTCCACATAACAAAGGGTTGTGCATGAAGTTGCTCTCGTTGCATCGCCCATTGGTGTTTGGAATCGGACCGCTGAAGTTGTTGCAGGAAACATTGAACCTATCAAAATTGGAGAAGTCGAAGCTTGATATCTTACCTGTAACTCGATTATGATCTGCTTTTCAAAAAAAAAAAAAAAACTCGATTATGATCTGCCAGAAAATTTCTGAGGCTTGAAATCTTGGACAACTCTGGCAAGTTACCAGTGAACATAATGTTTGAAACATCGTCTTTTTAGGTTCTTTAGCATGGAGAGTGTGTCAGGAAGGATTCCTGAAAACATTGTTATTTCCAATCACCAAAACACTCAGGTTTCTGCAATTTTCAATCCCAGTTGGCAGCTGGTCACCAATGTTATCATAATGGAGCTTTATTCTCGTCAAGAATGTTAAGAGGTGCGATGCAAAGAGAACCTTACATCAAGTTCTCCGGAAAGTCCAGAACCGACGAGTATTATTTGTGTCACTGATTCACCATCATATGTAACACCTTCCCAACCATGAAGGCAGGTATCAGCCATGTTATTCCAGCCAAAACTAGGATCAAGGAAACCCTTGGTGCCATTCAGTTTGGCAAGAAAACTAATCAGCAAGCTTTTAACTTCCATATTCACCTTAGAATCTGTTGTGTGGCTTAGGAGAAAAACTGAAATATATAGTTAATTTTTTTTAAAATTTCTAAATATTTAAAAATTAATTAACTAGACAATCATTATTAATAGTTATTAACAATTATCTTTATTAAATAAAAATTTTATTTTATAAAAATAATATCTTTTTCCAATATTTAATCATATATAATAAAACTCGCAATATTTTATATGCTTGTATTTTCCTCCAAGCTTTGAGACATTCCATAATGGAGCCTAGCTAACCCCCATTTTTTTTATAGTTTCATCACTGTTAACCGTTGACCTTTTACAACTAGAAACTCCTTCTCCTTATCTTTCCCTGCTGCCTGAAGGTTTCCGGGAATTTGAGATAGGAGAGTGGAGTAGTGGACATGGCTTCCTGGATATGGGAAGTAGTACCCTTCGCAGCAATGTTGACACTGGACTTTACTGACGCTGGTGTGTCCGTTATAAACAAAGCTGCCTTAGTTGAAGGAATGAGCGAGTTTGTTTCTGTTGTATACTCCAATGCTCTTGGTACCATAATCCTCCTCCCTTACTTCATCTTCCACAGGTTCTTATGTTTCTTCCATCTTTAAAAACCCTGTTCCTTGCTTCCATATTTGATTAGGTTAGTTACACTCCTTTACAGGATTTTAAACCTCTTGTTTTCAGGCGGAGAAGAGCTCCTCTCACTTTTCCACTACTCTGTAGATTCTTCCTTTTAGCCTTAATAGGGTAAGATATGTTAAAGAACTTTATAGAATTTGTGAGAATTTGTGTGATCGGTTCAAGCTGAAGAGGGTAGTTCTGTGGCAGGAGTACCGGTCAGATTCTGTCTTCAACAGGCATCAAATTGAGCTCCCCTACTCTTTTGTCTGCGATGGCCAACCTTATACCGATTTTCACTTTCCTGCTTGCAGTCATTTTCAGGTAGGTAGGTACGATTCTGGCATCCACATGGGTCTATAAGGTTTAGTAGCCTGATGATTTTGGAATTACTCAGGATGGAAGCTCTCGATTTAAGGAGATCAACCGGCCAAGCAAAGTCACTTGGAGCAGTTTTATCCGTAGCAGGAGCATTTCTTGTGACTCTATATAAAGGCCCTGCAATCTGGATGACTTCAACTTCAGGATCCTATCACCAGCTCCTTCTTCTGTCAAAGCAATCAGATTGGATCCTTGGAGGTTTCCTTTTTCTAATCGTTTCCATTTTGGCTGCAGTATGGACCATTCTGCAGGTAAAATGAAATTATAATTAGCCATTTTCTTGCATCTAACTCAGAAAAAGTAAAATTAAAGAATCAGCCATTTGTTTGTATGACTACAATTGCATTTTTACATCTAGGGAGCCACAGTTAAGGAGTATCCTGAAGGGATGACCATAGTCTTTTTCTTCACCTTCTTTGTCACAATCCAAGCTGCGGTTTTTGCAGTCATCTTCGAAGGAGATCCATACGCATGGAGAATAAAGCCTGGCACTGAACTAATTTTCATAGTCTGCTCGGTGAGTGGAAAAGGTTACAGTTTCATCTATGGAACTTCACAACAAAGTATTTGGATTGATTGCCTGTGATTTGTTGTAGGCAGTATTTGGGAGTTTGATCCGGATTGCGATCCAGACTTGGTGCTTGCATTGGAAGGGGCCTGTATTTGTAGCAATGTTCAGGCCACTGGAAATCGCCATTACAGTATTTATGACTATCATAATCCTTGGTGATACCCTTTACCTTGGCAGGTACGTCTGATCCAGCTCTTTGTCAGTTATAAGATCAGAATGATGAATTAAACATGTTAGTATCCAGATTTCAGTATTAGCAACTCGGAAAGTATAAAAGTCCAATGAAATAATGTTTCCATGTTCTACGTATTGCAGTGTGGTTGGTTCTCTCATTATCGCAATTGGGTTTTATAGTGTGATGTGGGGACAGATAAAGGAGAGGAACATAGCCCTGGAAAGTGAAGATTCGTCCAACAGAAAGGCTCCTCTTTTGCCGAGTAACGACCGCAATGCCTATGAAGATATATAGTGAATAACTGGACCAAAATGTCCAGTTTATATAGTATCATTCAGGAAAACTGACAGTCGCCGGTTTGCAGCTTTTATCAGCTTCGTATTCCTCGGCGGAGCTCTTCATCTTGGCAAGCCCCGGCGCCTTTTTTACAAGTCATATTTGGCAGGCGCAGGCGCCTTTTTTAAAAGTCATATTTGGCTTCTGTTTCCATCTTTTGCAGTTGTCTTACTTGACCGTCTGTCTCATAAAGGCGTCTTACCCATCATTGACATTAGATAAAAGGTATGAATTCCACTTTTAATATTTCTTAAAATTATAAATTAGTATTTATTATTATATACAAAGGATTAAAAAATCTAACCGATTCCACCTGTTAAACCCAAAAACTTATAATTGTTTAATTTTTTTAGTTCAATATCAAATTTTTAGATCAATTTATTTTAATAATTTTTATTGTTTAAAATCGATCAGTTTAAATTTTCTTAAATTAATAAGTTATTATAAGCTAAAATAAATCAATTAATTTTTATTTAATTAATTAAATTAAAATTTAAAATTTTCGATGAGTAAAAATAATTTCTTTTAATTCTATTTTAAATTTTTTTAATTTTATTCAATCTTTAGTTAGTTTTAAGATAGTCTAATATCAATTAATCTTTTTACACCTCTTATTTTAACTTCCAGTCTAATTTTTAAAACATTATTATATTGTATCAAGTTAAAAATTAAAGTTTTGAGAGTACCTTAAATACTAATAGAATTGAGTTTTTATCAATTTTTAATATATAAATTATCAATTTAGACTATGTAATGTCACAATTAAATAATTTAATTACTAAACATGTAATTTTAATCTTAATGTTTTTACAAATGATATAAATAAATACTTATTATATTCTGTATAATTTATAAACCATATTTTGGATGCAATGTATATTATTTTAATAATATTACAATATAAAATATTATTATAAATAATAATTTATTAAAATTAATAATATTACAACATAAAATATTAATTTTTTTTGTAAGAATTCAACATTTCCAATAAATACGAACTAATGTTATTCGAAAAATAACATTATTTTAATAAATTTACTTGACACTTTTAAACTTTAAATTGAATTGAGTCATCAGACTTAAATCCTAATTTGGTTAAAGCTCAAAAAATTAAAGATAAAGTTTGAATTCGGCTTAAAATTTAGACCTAATCTGTTGAGTTTAATTCGAATTAGACTGAATATGGACACAAATATAATCCCTATTACATGTAAATGACCTTGTGCAGGTATTAAAGACAAATACTGATATGGGCATACTGTACATTAAGTTAGGGCAAGCAAAATGGAATATCTCTACATTAATCTACAATGTAAAGATTATGAAAAATGTGCAGGAATCTCTATATCAATAATGTATCATAGGAAGAATAATAACAAATCTCTTATTATACTCTTTAACACGCTGCGGGCCCTTGGCTTTGTCTTGTCTGTCTGCTTGTACAGTGAAATCATACTCATGATTTGTTCTTTGGATTAGACAATTGTGAAAGCAACCATAATCTAATTTATGATTGTGGTGTTGTTGTGATCTTTTACTCATGATTTGTTCTTTGGATTAGACAGTTGTGAAAGCAACCATAATCTCAATTCATGATTATGGTGATGCTGTGATCTTTGGAGTTATATGTAGTAGTCAAATTTAATTATTCTCTTCTTAACTTTGAAGCACAGCCCATGAAACAAGTTCGACTAGAAATCATATTTATCTTGGACAGTATGGTTCTAATTCTTTTTTCTTTCTTGATGCTTGTAATTTTTGTTTTTTGTTTTTAATTAAAATTTGTTTGATTGTTACGTAATCTTATATGACTTTTTCTTATAATTAAAAAATTCAACCGATTTGATCATTTTAATTATAAAAATTTTGAACCAACTAATTTTTACATCTATTTTTTAATTTTCTAATTTGATTAACTTCAATAACGTTAAAAATTAATTAGTTTATTAATAAATCATTCAATTAAATAAGTTCTATTTACCAATTTTCTTTTCCAATTAAACTTTAAACTCTTTTACGAGTAATTATAGTCTTTTTTTTAACCGTATTTTAAATTCTTCAATTTTATTCAATCTTTAACTAATATTTTACTTAGTTAAATAGCTTTTTTTTTAAATGGAGGAACCCGCAGTCGCTATCATTTGAACACTCACTGGATAAATCTCCGAATTGACGCAATAGCCTGTAAATTACGCCAACTGGATACTCCGCACTAGACAAGCCTTGTATGATAAGTTCAATAGAGAGAGCATAGATAAGGGGATTCAAACATAAGACCTTTTGATCTCATGCCCTCTCCACTCCGCCAAGACCACCTCCTAGTAGGGAGTTTACTTAAACAATTGCCAGCTACAAGAAGCAGGTTCTGGAAAATTTTTGGAAAGAAATAAACCAACTTGTGTTGAATTTTACAGGCACAGGTATTAAACATGTATCCTGCAGAGATCGCTGTATTCTTATTCTACAATTTGTTGGGAATGATTATTGCTGCTCCAGTATGTGCTTTAGCAGAAAAAAAACTTGGGTTCTTGGAAACTAGAAGCTTTGACTGCAGTACTCTATGAGGTATATCTAAGAGCTTTTGGAACTCAGAATCTTCTGAGGTCTGATAGAGAATTCTACTGTTTTGCAGGGTGTTATCGATCGACTTGCCCTTGTTTTCTGTAATTCACTTGCGGGGTGTGTATTTAAAAGGTCCTCTTTGTGTTGCAATGTTCAAGCCAGTGTTAATAGCCATTGCAGCTCTTATGAGCTTCATATTTCTTGGTAATGCTTTACATCTTGGAAGGTATGAACACAGTTCAATTGAAAGAAAACATCAAATTTTCACTCGAATTCATCATCATCATCATCTTTTTCTTCCTTTTCCGTAGTTTCTTTTTCAGTTCATAAACATCTAAGGATTCCACATTGTGCAGTGTTGTTGGAGCAACTATTATATCTCTTGGGTTCTATGCTGTATTTTGGGGAAAAGCGAAAGAACAAGTCTATTGCAGGGTCTGGCTCAAGTAACTTGGCTACCTCCTCAAATGGTAAAACACCATTGTTGCAAAGTCATAATTTGGAGGCTAATAAGAGTCTGCATGCATAAACATAGCTGCTGATTGTCCAATTGCTAATCAAGCATATTAAGAATTCACAGAACAGCTGGATGTTTGGAGTTTTTGTACATTGTCAGCTCATACCCACCAAGTCCCGAGGGCCTTATCAACAAGCTTGTGATATTGCTTTTCCAGTGAATAGTGATGCCACTGATACAAGTAAATTTTATTACTGATAAGCTCGTATGTGTTATTGCTCCACTCTTCACACTTTAATCATAGCATAATTCTTATTTTTTTTGGGGGTAAATAATAAAGAATCTCACAGCAAAGCTTTCTTTACTAGATCAGTAATGCAACTTGAACCAACTAAAACCACGCTGTGCATAAGTTAGAGCAAGCAAAGTCCAATATCTCCACACTAATCTACATTATTAAGATTATGAAAGATATGTCAACAATGATGGGCATTTAACAATGGTAGGTAGCCAACCATTGTTGAATGCCTACCAAAATTGACAAAGAGATGGTAGGCACCGTTGTGCCCACCATCTTTGAATATTTAAGGGGATGGGTGGCCAAAGCATATGTTC
>JANVCL010000001.1:24146916-24165883 GCA_026546855.1 Erythroxylum incrassatum
ATTTCTTTTATACCTTTCTTGAACTTGAGAGGTACTAGGAACAACTTCTAGTTCTATTCCTTGTCCGCTTTCACAAGATATTGGGTAACATGCATGAGAATACGTATACCCTCATTAGTCATTCTCATACAAACCTCATTTCTTAATACATAACATTACAAATTCTATTTTATTCTTTACCCCACAGCATAGGTCTCATTCGTGAAGGCATAACTCTTTGCACATAGGTCCAATGTTGTTCAAACTTTCCAGAACTCTAGTTAACACATAAATTCACATTTCTTATTTTATGACCATATTCTAATTTGGTCATTAAGGGAATCCAAATCTCCCATTTACAATCAGCTTTAACATGCAGTCATGAGTTGGACCTTTCCGGACTCAAAATCTTATAACTCATTCATTTCTCATCCAATTAAGGTGATTCAAAACTTCATTTTCAATAGAATCATATGGCTATCACATATCCAAAGAAGACTAAAAAATGATGCAAATTGGATATATTGTGACTTTTACAAGCCTGACCTGTTTCTGTTCTCTTCTGTATCACTAAGGTTAGTGACAACGTTCACTTATTCGGCCATATCTAACATAATACTCATCCAATTAAAATTTTCTTTCTACAAAACTTAGATGAAACATTTTGGAGCATTTATGAAAAGAACTCATCATCCAATTCTAACTCTAAATTCCTCAAACACTTAAGTTTCAGTTCTCGTTTTAATCTCACTGGTATTATGAACCAATACCAATTATGGGCCTATTATTTTTATTCGGCTCACCCTAAAATCGTGGAAAAATTCATGGAGATAGTAGACAACTCGATCTACAACTTATATGTTTTGAGGTTCTCCAGATTCACAATTTAAACAGCTCAAAAAAAATATACAAAGAGAGCCACGGATCTGTCTCCATGACAGCTTAACCTTCAAAACCTTAGGTTTTGGTTTAACCCCCCAAATCACCATAAAAATGAGATCTCTTCATATATAAGTGTCATTAGACATCAAAGAACAAATATCCATCATCCAAATCATTAAACTCATACATTCCATCAAATGGGTTTCATAAAATAAGAGAAAACCCAAGCTTTAATTCATAGATCCAAGCATTGGAGTGGAGGTTTACCTTTTTATACCAACCAAATGGCTTGAATCTCCTTCCTTTTCTTGTTACAAAAGTTGAAAAAGCTTGAGAGAAGCATCCATGGAGTTTTCGTGAGAGGGAGAGGTGGAAGAAGATAGATTTTTGTCTTATTCTCCCACTAACTCCTTATATATGCCATAAGTCCACTTATTTACAAAAATGCCATCCGGACAATTTCCTGTGACCATCGAAAAATGACATACATCATTAATTTGATGTCACTAAAATTATTAATCACTGCTCTGGTTTTAATGACATCAGTCTCAAATACTGATTTATTTCGGTGTACCGGATAAACTAGATACCGGGTATTACAGAATGTCAATTCAGCAAGTGGTGGAGAAGACTTATGTATCACCATGGATTATTTTGGGATAGAGATTGGAATAGAAAATCCTAATATTGGTAAGATTGATCCTACAATTCTTAGTAAGAAGGGATTCCTACCCTTCATTAATGAAGTAACAGACAGGACCATAATCCTTGAATTGTTCTAAACTAGAAAGAGATATAGCTTAGGTTTCATAGAGATCAAGTGAGGCATAATCTTAATAATGAGTTGAATTAATATCAAAGTACTCATCCTTATTAAATGCTACGAGTCCTAGAAAGTGTGCTGGTAATGTAACCTTGAATGATAGTCCTAGATATAAGATTAGGTTCTATCTCTAGTTTTAACCATATGAATGAGAGAAAGAGGGTAAGTTATAAGATGAGGGAAAAAGAAAAGGTTTGAAGATATAATAATGACTAGTTATGAAAGATTACCTGTAAAAGAGAGAAGATATTACTTCTATAATCTCAAGTCTACAAATTTTAAGTGGGAATTTAACATGCATGATATAGATAAGTAAATATTGCATATAAACATAAAAATGAGTAGTAAAAAGGATTTTTAATTGAGTTAAGAAGGCAACAAAGGCGTATAAATTGAGTTGAATTGGGGAAAAAAAGAGACTCCAATTGCTAATTAATTTCAAGCTAAATAATCCACAAAAATAATTAATACAAAAATAGATGGAATTTAATGCAATTTGCATTTGAAAGAAATTAAAACAATGTTCAATTGAATGAATGAATCTTTAGTTTTCAGAATTGATGCATAAATAAGAAATCCCCAATTATCATCTAGGTGAAGTGATCAAATAGTTCAATTTGATCAAAACTAAAAATATAGGCAACTCTAAGTCAAAAATATCATAAATTTCAATTTGGGAAAAATTAAGCATAATTTAAATCACTTGAGACTTAAGAAAACTTAAATTAGTCATGAATTAAGATAAGGATCCTTTAGTTTGAAAAATTGCAATTCACATGATAATAGGCAATTTCCTATTCTAAAACTATAATTTGCATTATATGCTAAATTAATGCAATTGAACCAGACATCTTGTTTTGACTATAACTTGAACTAAAGACCTCCAAATTGGGTGATTCCAATTGGAGATGAAACCTAAGAATAGCACTAAATATCCCTATAAGAGACCCTGACCTAGTTCTAGCTTAATCATATTGAAATTTGAGATTTAAAAATGGTGATCTGATGTTGCCTCTGAGTTGGAGCAGCTTGTGATGTTTGGTGCATGTTTCCTAAATTAGAACTTCAAATGGTCTGATTTTCTATGATATGGAAACTAGATACATAGGGGAACAAATGTCTAGAAGGCTTAAAGCCTAATTTGAACATTTGCTATGTGAAAAGTAAGGAACAAGTAGAGGTATAGCTTCTGGACATAGCCATATTTATGACTCATCATACATCATCATGATATAGTGAATTAAATTGACTGAGATGGTGTTTTGAAGAAATTGATAAGTTAGAATAGGTAAAAATATGATTTTATGTGACTTTCGAAGTTAGAGATAGAAATGTAGAACAATAGGATAACTTTTGGTAGTTAACAGAAATACGATTATCCTACGTGTTACACGATTAAATACTAATATTGAATTTGGTTAAACTGAATGTATAGTGTTAATTTCTTACTTATGAATCTAGAAATAAATGCCTAAGTGAATTGCACTTATGTAGGTAAAGGAAAGGCACAGAACGCATTTCTGTGCTTGGTGATAAAGTTGCTTAATGGTGAGTGCATTTTAAATGTACTTTATGATAATGATTTCTATTCTATCGTAAAGTGAATATGGATTATGATTATGAGTTTTATGTGAATGATGCATTATAAGTGAATATTGCTAGTACAATTTTATATTTTTAGCAATATAAGAATTGAAGTTTGAAAGTTAAATCTTATATGATTTGAGTTTATATTGAGATGATGTTATTGTTTGATAAAAAGGAAATAGTTTTTAGCCTATAGTATACCGATAGGTTTTATTCATATTAATATACTGGTATATAACAATTAACCTAGTATGGGTAAGCGATGTAGAATCAACTCCATAACTAGTAGTTGACCAGTTGTAACTAAGTATATAGCAGGTAACCTAGTACGAGTAACCGATGTAGAACTAGCTCCGTAAGTAGTAGTTGATCAGTTATGGGTAAGGGATACAAAACTAGCTCCATAACTACTGATGTATAATGATTATCCTGGTGCAAGTAAGCGATGTAAAACCAACTCCATCACTAGTGATTAACCAGTCACGGGTAAGTGATGCAGAACCAGCTCTGTGACTTTATGCTTGAGGGTACTATATGACAAAGAAGTTAGTGATAGGCTATGTCATGTAAGAAATTCATGATATTTTTAATGCCGCCACTATTTATTTGAAAAGCAATTTGAGAAACTTCATTTCACGAAGCATATATGTTTTATATTAAAAATTGAATTATGCATATTGAGATGAATTTGTTTTAAGGAGGTTTAAATAGTAAAATATGATTTGAATAGAAGTGCTCATAGAGCTTGTTTAGCTCACACTCTCTTTTCTATTTTTAAATGAAACCTCCCGGGGGCATGCTCAGGGACTTTAGTAGCAATACTCCACCTCGCGACTAGCTAACTTCGCACTTACTGCTATGTTGGCATTTTTGCCTTGTAAATATTTTTGGGAACATTTGTATCTTTATGAATATGTTTTAGACTATATTTTATGTAAAGAATGCATGTATATGAATGATTTAAAGCTAAATGCATGAATATGTCTGAATTTATTTTTAAGATTATTGAAGTGATTATTGGGATTGCTTATGAATAGACTTAAAGTCCAAAATTTGTAATGGAAATTTTGAGATGATTAGAGAAGTGCTTTGCACTTTTACAGGGCTTTTGAAATTTTGGGAAGGTCAAAATCGTTGTGCTTTCGAAATTTTTAATAAAAATTATTTTACAAAAAGTCCACTGGTTATATCTTTTTAATGTTAAGTTAAGGCTTTCTGGTGAAAAGGGAAATAGACTTAGCTCCACAAGAACTTTCTAGCTAGATCAGATATCAACTGGGGCACCACCGTGGGGTTCCAGGCAGGCCGCCTAGTTATGTCATGATAGGGGCCTGTCATTGTTAGTACCAAAACCCAGCTTTTAAAAATGGGTTACCTCCTTTTTGGTTTAAATTTTTTACATTGTTTTAAAAGTAAGATGACCAATAAAATGTTGTGATTTGCATGCATATGATTTTATAAACTAAAAGCTTTATACAATTTCATTTTTGTCTAATACATAGCACGATGCGCAGACGAGGACATGGACGTCCCAGGAGAGCAATTCCAATGGCTCCTACACCTGAGTCACCTTCGGCACGGGAGAATGACCACATTCTAGAGTCAGCAAGTGCCTTTATGAACCAACCACATTCCTAATCGTCAAGGCTGGCTGAATCAGCCGAGGTGAGTTTTAATGCAGAACATATGGCTCAAATTCTCGTCGCAGAGATGCGATAACCATGTGTAAGTGTGGAAGCTTCCGGATGCTCAATTAAGCACATCTGTAAATTGGACACCAATACTTTTGACAGGAGTGGAGATCCTAAAAGTGCACTTACATTGTTAGATTCGGGGTCATAAAGATATACAGAGTGGTGGGATGCACAGATGAGCAGAGAGTTGTGTTATCCACCTTCCTCCTCAAGGACAAGACTAAAGATTAGTGGGAAGCCATTGAGAGACGACATCCGGATAGGGTATCTTGGGCAGAATTTTAGATAGAGTTCATAGACAGATTTTACTCACAGAGTTATAAGGATGCAAGGGTATAAAATTTCTTCCGTCTAGAGCAAGGTTCGACATTAGTGATGGATTATGAGGAGATTTTTAGAACTTGTCAAGATTGTTCCATTTCTTGTTGATAGTGAAGAGCAGAAGTACAAGAGGTTTGCTACAGACTTAAGTCTTAGATTACGGAATCACCTATTGTTGGCTTCACAGACACACTATAGGGAATTAGATGAAGTTGCAATAAAAGTGGAGAGAAATGTAACAATATTCACTCAGAGTTAAATATCAAAATAGAAGTGTATCAGACCAGCTAGTTCATCCCAGTGTTTGGCCAAGAAAAATAGGTCAAGATGGAGTGGTGGTAGGAGGTTTAGTAGAGGTGGATCGTCTAGCTAGGGATCCTTTGGATCACTCATTAGGCCCAGAGGCCCCCGTAACCCTAGAACCCCAATTCTAGAGTGTGTTACTTGTGGAAAAAGACATTTGGGTGAGTGTCGGATGAATATGACGAGATGCTTCCATTGTGGTCAGGAGGGTCACTTCATCAGAGACTTTTTGCAGCTAGTCACCGCAGAGAGGTCGATAGCTAGATCTTCAGCACCTCCACAAGCTAGAGGGGTTACAGACAGGGTAACCGGGGTTCTTAGACAAGGGGGTCAAGTTTTACTAGATCTGGAAGAGGTTCGGGGGTAGGGAAGCAGCCCCTATAGGATAGGCAGGTTGACTGGATACATAAGTCTAAGTTTTTGTAGCACTTAGCAGGAAACCAATGCCACACTAAAGGTAGTCACCGGCATGATTACTATTTTTGAAAACTGCTTTTAGGACTAGGTACATGCATTATAAATTCTTAGTTATGCCATTTGGATTAACAAATGAACTAGCTACTTTTATGGATTTGATGAATAGGGTGTCTCTAGAGTACATATATAAGTTTGTGATCATGTTTATTGATGACATATTGGTTTACTCAAAAATTTAGGAGGACCATGCAAAACACCTTCGGATTGTACTACCTATAAGAGCACTAGTTATATGTTAAGTTCAGTAAGTGCTAGTTTTGGCTTGACAAGGTTACTTTCTTAAGTCATGTCATCTCAACTGAGGGACTTAGTGTGGATCCCCAAAAGATTGAATTTCTTACTAATTGGAGACCTCCCACCACTGTGACGAAAGTTAAGAGCTTTCTTAGATTGGCAGGCTATTATAGGAAATTTATTGAAGGACTTTCCATAATAGCAAGCCCACTGACCAAGTTGACGCAAAAAGAGGAGTTTGAGTGATTAGATGCTTATGAGCAAAGTTTTAATGAATTGAAAGAAAAGCTGACAACAACTCCTGTACTCACATTACCAACAGAGACTGATGGATTTATAGTGAATAGCGATGCCTCGAGAAAGGATTAGGGTGTGTACTCATGCAGAATGATAAGGTTGTAGGCTATGCTTCTAGGCAATTGAAGAAGTATGAATAGAACTACCCCACCCATGATCTAGAATTGGCAGCAGTAGTTTTTGCATTGAGAATATAGAGGCATTACTTGTATAGTATTCCCTATAGGATATTCATAGATCACAAGAGTCTACAATATTTGTTTACTCAGAAGGAATTGAACATAAGGCAGAGGCGGTGGTTGGAGTTAATAAAAGATTATGATTATATGATGGAGTGCCATCCTGAAAAAGAAAATGTAATGGCTGATACCTTAAGTAGGAGACCTACCAATTCAATAGCAGAAGTGAAGATGATATATCTTCCACTTGTAGTGGAAATAAGGTCTCTAATAATGAGATTGGATATGACAGACTTAGCAACATTAATTGCTACCTTTCATGTTTGTCCCATCTTGGTGGATCAGATTAGAGAGGGACAAGAACAAGATCCACAATTAATGAAATTGAAGACAGAAGTGGAGACTGGGCAGAGAATGGATCTTACCATCATGGAAGATGGTACAGAGTTGAGGGGGCAATGATTATGTGTACTGGATGTAAAAGAATTAAAGAAAGAGATCTTAGAGGAAGCTAACTCCTTAGCTTATGTTATGCATCTGGGTAGTACAAAAATATACCATACTCTCAAAGAACACTATTGGTGGAGAGGGATGAAGAAGGAAATATCAAAGTTTGTTTCTAAGTGTCTAACCTGTCAGTAGGTGAAGTTTGAACATCAGAAGCCTTGGGATTAATGCAGCCCCTCCCTATCCCAGAATGGAAGTGGGAGAAGATTACTATGGACTATGTAATAGGACTTCCAGGGAGTCAGAAGGGGCACGATGCTATATGGGTGATAATGGATAGGTTAACAACGTTTGCACATTTCTTTCCAATCAAGAATGAGTATCCCTTAAACAAGTTAGCCCAGTTATATATGGATGAGATAATGAGACTCCATGGTACCCTGAACTCTATTGTCTCAGATTGTGACCCTAGGTTTACATTAAGATTTTGGCCCAACTTACAAAAAGCCTTACGTACACGTTTGAAGTTTAGCAATACCTTTCACTCCCAAACGAATGGACAGTCAGAGAGGACTATCCAAAGACTTAGGATCTGCTTAGGTCTTGTGTTATGGATTTTAGGGGGAGTTAGGACATGCACCTACCACTAATAAAGTTCGTGTACAATAACAATTATCAGGCGAGTATTGGCATGGACCCTTATGAGGCTCTTTGTGGAAGAAAATGTAGAACTCCAGTATGTTGGGATGAAGTTAGTGAAAGGAAACTAGTAGGTCCTGAGCTTGTGCAGGTGAAAACAAATAAAATTCAAGTTGTTGGGAACATATTAAAGATAGCCCAGGAAAGATAGAAAAGCTATGAGGATAATCGTAGTAGGGATCTTGAATTTGAAAATGGAGATAGAGTATTTCTCAAGATTTCTCCTTAGAAAGGTGTGCTCAGTTCAGGAAATACATTAAGCTAAGTCTGCATTATATGCGACCGTATTAGATCACAGAAAGAATTGGGCCAGTGGTGTATTGATTGAAGCTACCAGATGAGCTCACGAAGATTCACAATGTCTTCCATGTATCTATAATTCGTAAGTACCTAGCAAACCCTTCATATGTAATCACTGAACAACCAAGGAACCTAAAGGAAGATTGGACTTTTGGTTAAGGTATTGTGGAAGAATCACGCGGTAGAGGAAGCTGCATAGGAGCCTTAGCAGTAGATGCGTGCATTATATCCCCACTTGTTTTGAACATGTATGCTGAGTGAATTTCGAGGATGGAATTTGTATGAGGGGTAATTATAAATCCCCGAAATTTTCATTTCATTGAATAAAAATTTTCATGTTCGATGAATAGTCTTTTTGGATGAATAGTGAATTTTTATGGGACCCAGTCTCGAAATAGTGAAAAATATCTAAAATACGTATTAGAGTTTAATGATACTGAAACAGATCGAAAATAAGTCTTATAGGATGGATTTCGAGAGTTTTGAAAGTTTAGGACTAAAATACCCTTTTTGGAAAGTAATGGGTATTAATGATTTTAAACTCATTAAAAAATTTAAAAGCATCCAATCAATAAGAATTGACCCTAATTAGAGTATTTCATCATCAATTTGATGGTGAGATGGTTGCGGAATATTTTCATAATTTAATTCAGTTAATTGACGAATTAAATTCAATAAAGGAAAATTTGGTCTTTTAAAATTTTTAAGGGCAATTTGATCTTTTTACATGTCATTAAGGGTAATTTGGTCATTTTACATAGTATTAATGGAAGAATGAGTCGTTAGAATAGAACTATTAGGAAGGTGAAGTGTGAAATCCATTAAATGAGCATTGAAAAGAATAAAGCAAGACTTTTGTCTTCAATTGAACATAAACGTGAGAAACTAAACAAAAGGGAGAAAAGAAGAGAGAAGAAGGAACATTCAACCAAAGAGGGAGAAGAAGAGTGCAGCTACCATTTTTCATGGTTTTGGAGCATACATTGGAGAGATCTTGATTAAGTGGAGGTACTCGTCAAATACGAAGAGATTGGAAGATAAATTGGTAAGTTTTCCTATCCTATATTTCTAATTTTGGGGCTTTTTAGTGGGATAGATTTATGTAAGATAAATGATGATTTTTGACTTGCCATGGAGTACAAAATAAGTTTGGAAGCATTTAAGGGATGAATATGACAAGAGAAAGAACTATGTTTAATGAATGTTCATATTTGGTTCTCGGATCACTTGAACCAGAAATCTTGTTTGCCTACAGACCTCCAAATTAGGTAATTCTAATTGAATATGAAACCTCAGACATAGTATTAAAATTTTATAAAGGCGATCCTAACCTAGTTCTGGCTGAATCATATTGGAATTTGAGATTTTAAAATGGTGATATAATGTTGCCCCTGTGTTGGAGTAGCTTGTGATGTTTGGTGCATGTTTCTTGAATTGCAACTTCAAATGGTCTGATTTTTTATTATATTGAAACTTAAGACATAGGGGAATGAATATTTAGAAGGCTCAAAGCCTAATTTGAAAGTTTGTTATGTGAAAAGTAAGGAACAAGTAGAGGTATAACTTCTGGACATAGGCCATATCCGTGACTTATCATACATCATCATGATATGGTGAATTAAATTGTGTGAGATAGTGCTTTGAAGAAATTGATAAGTTAGAATGGGTAAAAATATGATTTTAAGTGACTTTTGAAGTTAGAATTGGAAATGGAGAACAATATGTTATCTTTCGATAATAAATGGAAATACGATTAACCTACGTATATACTGTTAAATATTAATCTCGAATTCAGTTAAACCGAATTTATAGTGTTAATGTCTTTTGTTCGAATTTGGAAATAAATGCCTAAGTGAAATGCACTTATGTAGGTAAAGGAAAGGCACAGAGCGTGTGAGTGTGCTTGGCGATAAAGTTGCTTAATGGTGAGTGCATTTTAAATATATTTTATGAAAATAATTTCTATTCTATCATGAAGTGAATATGGATTATGAGCTTTATGTGAATGATGCATTATAAGTGAATATTACTATACAATTTTATGTTTTTAGCAATATATGAATTGAAGTTTAAAAGTTAAATCTTATATGATTTGAGTTTATACTGAGATGATGTTATTGGTTGATAAAAAGGAAATAGTTTTTAGCCTATGGTATACCGATAGGTTTATATATCTATATATTAATATACCGGTGTATAACATTTAACCAAGTCTGGGTAAGCAATATAGAACCAACTCCGTAACTAGTGGCTGGCTAGTTGCAGGTAAACGGTATAGAAATGCCTCCGTAACTACCGGTATACAGCTCTGTACCTAGTGGTTGATCAGTTGTGGGTAAGTGATGCAGAACCAGCTCCATAACTACTCATGTATAATGATTATCTTAGTGCAAGCAAGCGATGTAAAACCAGCTCCATCAATAGTGATTAACCAATCATGGGTAAGTGATATAGAACCAGCTCCGTGACTTTATGCCTGAGGGTACCATATGGCAAAGAAGTTAGTGATAGGCTATATTGTATAAGAAATTCATAACATTTTTAATGTCGCCACTATTTATTTGAAAAGCAATTTGAGAAACTTGATTTCAGAAAGCATATATGTTTTATATAAAATATTGAATTATGTAAATTGAGATTAATTTGTTTTAGGGAGGTTTAAATAGTTAAACATGATTTAAATAGAAATTTTAACACTCACTGAGCTCGTTTAGCTCATACTTTTTTTTGTTTTTAAACAAAACTTCCCAGGTGCATGCTTAGGGACTTCAGTAGCAGAGACTCCATCTCACGACTAGTCAACTTCATCATGTGCTACTATGTAGAAATTTTTGCCTTGTAAATATTTTTGGGAACATTTCCACCTTTGTGAATATGTTTTGGACTATATTTTGTATAACGAATGCATGATATGAATGTTTTAAAGTTAAATTAATGAATATGTCTGAGTTTATTTTTAAGACTATTAAAATGATTTTTAAGATTGCTTGTGAATGGACTTAAAGTCCAAAATTTGTAAGGGGATTTTGAGATGATTATAAAAGTATTTTACGCTTTTACAAGGATTTTGAAAAATTTTGGTAGGTTAAAATACAGTCGTTGTGCTCTCGAACTTTTTAATAAAAATCATTTTAAAAAAAGTTCACTGCTTATATCTTTTTAATGTTAAGTTAAAGCTTTTTGGTAAAAAAAAGGCAATAGGCTTAGCTCTACCAGAACTTTCCAGCTGGATCAGATATCAATTGGAGGGGAACCATAGGGTACCGGGCACGTCGTTTAGTCATTTTAGGATAAGGACCTGTCATTTAAATTGAAAGTCGGTGTGAAAGCTAGCAGGTTAAGAAATTTGCAGAGAAGGAGAGAGAGGTGTGAGTCAATAGTGAGAAAGAAGAAGAAGAGCATATGTGTTTTGAAGAATTTTGGTATATCAATCAACTAGTGTCTGTTGTTCATTGACCATTGTTTATGACTAATGTAACTACAATCTCTAGAGAACTAGCATATTAAGGAAATAATAATATTGGTCAACCTACCTAAGAGACTAGTCGACCAGTTAATGAATTTGATTGATCACTATATGAGACCAGACTTTTTATAAACTCAAGTGAAAGAAAATGTTGGACCTCGTTCCCGAAGCCCAGCCAAAAGTGTTGGACCACGTTCCCAGGACCCAACTATCCAAACTTAAAACGACAAAGCGCAAGCGGATTCCTATAGGATTATCCCAACGAACCCTAAACTGAACAAGACAACGAGAATCGGCTTCAAAAACAGACAAAAACGCAAAATACCAAGGCTGACCCGAGGATGTCCGTTAAACGGACATCAAATGGTCAAACTGCCCAACCTCTCCCGAGAACGGACCTTCATGTCCGTTTAATAGACATGGACTGGGCAAAGGGGCTAAGGCATCCGAGAAGGTCCGTTACACACACTAAAAAAACCCTCCTACACACACTGGAACAACCCTCCTTTTAAAATCCAACTTCTTCCCATCAATTCTAATTTATGCCCAATTCTAACATAAAAAGAAAATTTAAGTCACAAAACAAGCATGAGTAACCATTCAAGCAATTTATAAGAAATTCGAAAAAGTCAAAATCCAACATGCAGTGATTAACATACCTTTGAAATGGTAATGATAATATCTTCTATTATAGTCTAGCACATGTCAGGCCCTTGTCTTTCTTGTTTGTCAACATGTGAGATATTCATGATTTGTTAATTGACGTATGATTGTGAAAGAAACCACTGTCTGATGTTAGTTAGATGTAGTAGAAAGATTTAGATGTTATGCGGTGAACCTTGACAATACGTGACCTTAGTATTAATAAGATTGAATTTGTTACTTGGTTATAAGTTGTGTGAATAATGGATATGATTACAAGTCACGTGAATAATTAAACGGACTCGTCTCAACTATCGTAACTGCACAAGTATTCGACATATCTACAGAACAAGTTGAAAAAACTCTATAATTATTACAAAAAAGGTTAGGCAAGAAGTGCTAGATCTTAAGTCTATTTATCATAGGTTTTGGACATTTTAATAATTTAATTAAAATTAAAATTTGAATTTGAATTAAACTTTAATTATTAGGATATAATTGATTTAATGTATTACAAATTTACAATTAAGAATAATTTCACACGTTATTAATTTGTAATTTGTTTGAATGTAGTAGAAAATGCTAATACTTTATATGAAAGCATGCTTTAGAAGTTTTAGATAGTGTTAAGAATTTGAAATTTTTGATAATAATAAGATACAACCATTTTCAAAAATACAATTTTAATTTTTGTCGTTATTTTAAGCTTTATTTTTGTTTTAGATTTAGTTTGAATTATTATATTTGATTTATTATCAATTCATTATATAATAATAAATACTAGTGTATTTTTTAATCATATATTTTATTTTTTATAATTTTATTTCTTATTTATTATATATTTATTTTATGAAGGTTTAATGCGGCCTTAAAAGCTCTCACCATGACAGGATTTTATAAACATCTCTTTTAAAGCAAGAATCGGACCAAAGTACGAGGATTTGAAGTAACAGAGAGACAGACAGACATCATCAGAGACAGGCATGGAACGGAGATGCTGGTCCGAGGATGTCTTGCCATTCACAGCTTTAGTTTCAATAGAGTGCATCAAAGTTGGCACAAAAGTATCATTCAAAGCAGCTAGCTTGAATGGGATGAGTTTC
Source organism: Erythroxylum incrassatum (assembly GCA_026546855.1). Taxonomy (NCBI): domain Eukaryota; kingdom Viridiplantae; phylum Streptophyta; class Magnoliopsida; order Malpighiales; family Erythroxylaceae; genus Erythroxylum; species Erythroxylum incrassatum. The sequence goes on from JANVCL010000001.1 coordinate 24,160,350, forward strand.
TATGTCTATATTCTTTATTCTTACTTTGTCAGCATCCTTGTTCTTCTTCCTCTCTTCTTCTTCTCTACCAGGTCACTCTCTGTTTCTGTCACTTTGCCTTTCTCCATTACTTTCTGGTGTCAAGATATTATCTTTGTTCTTTTCATTGGAAAAAGACCTTACTTTTACCATGTTCTCAGAAGAGCAGGGCGTCCTCCATTCAACATCTCTTTCATCTTCAGAGTCTGTCTCCTTGGCCTTATTTGGTTTGTATAGTTGATTGTTGCTGTGAATTTTATGAATTTAAAAGAAGATAATCTGAAAAGATACGATTTTAGAGATAGCAGGTTTTCATTCAGAATCTTGACCTATAAAGGTTTAGAGTTCAGTTCCCCCACTCTCAGTTCAGTTATGGGCAATCTCATCCCGGCTTTTACCTTCATACTGGCAGTCATTTTCAGGTCTTCTCCTTCTTCTAATCTCGCTGCGATCACATATGATGATGGGTTAAAGCCTTTTTTTGTGGATACTTAATCATTAGTATGTATAATTTGTTAGGTGCCTATCTTTGAAAGATTGTCAAGTAGGTCAAATGATTTTGTCACAGTAAGTGTAAAGGGTCCCGATAATCCATTTAAAATTCTGGGTCCAATTCCTGTTTGTGGTATCTAATCTGAGACATTTTAGTAGTTGGGGTTTGACTGCAGTGAAAGTTATCTGAAGTAAAGCTGCATTTTCTATTCCATGCCTGAGATTTAGTTATCTTAATGTTAATTGTTGATAAGATCAAATATTATTAGTCACCAATTGATGCTATGTAATTTCTGAGTTCATGAGAGATTGAATTATCTTTTGTTTTGTTTAATAATTCCCAATTCTGCAGGTTTTGGAAAACTGTTGGAAAGAAATAAGCTAAGTTGTGTAAAATTTTACATGTACAGATACTAAACATTTATCCTGCAGAGTTAGCTGTATTCTTTTTATACAATTTGTTGGGGATGATTATTTCTGCTCCAGTATGTTTCATAGCAGAAGAAAACTAAGGGTCCTGGAAACTAGAAGCTGAAGGAACTATGGTTGCAGTACTCTATGAGTTATATCTAAGAGCTTTTGGAACTCAGATTCTTTTGAGGCCTGACAGAGAATTCTACTGTTTTGCAGGATGTTATTGACTTGCCCTTGTTTTCTGTCGTTCACTTGTGGGGTGTGCACGTAAAAGGTCCTCTTTATATGTTTCAATGTTCAAGCCACTGTCAATAGCCATTGCAGCTTTTATGAGTTCCGTATTTCGTGGTAATGCTTTGCATCTTGGAAGGTATGAACACAGTTCTTCAATTGAAAGAAAGCATCTTCTTCTTCTTCTTCTTCCTTTTCCATAGTTTCTTTTTCAGTTCATAAACATCCAAGGATTCCACATTGTGTAGTGTTGTTGGAGCAATTATTATATCTCTTGGATTCTATGCTGTATTATGGGGAAAAGCAAAAGAACAAAAGTCTATTGCAGGCTCTGGCTTAAGTAACTTCACCACCTCCTCAGATGGTAAAACACCATTGTTGCAAAGTCAGGTTGCTGACTTCACCACCTCCTCAGATGGTAAAACACCATTGTTGCAAAGTCAGGTTGCTGATGAATTCACTGAACAGCAGGATGGTTGTAAATAGACTTGTCGCGGCCCGGTCCGGCCGACAGTGAGCCAGGGTAGTCCATGAGCTGACGAGCCGGGATAGGTCAGCCCATAGTCCGACCCATGGCTCGATGGGCCACAGGCAGGACGGAAGGGCCGGCTCGACTAGTCATATTTTTTTAAAAAGAAAAACGTAAAAAATAATATTGTTTTTCAAATAACGATTGAGCCAAGGGCGAGGCCGTGATTGGCCCGCCATGTCCCGGTCAACCCGGGCTAGGCCATATTTGACATTCATAGCTGTAAATTTTGTTGCTGATAAGCTTGTTATGTTATTAATCTTAAAGATTGTTACTAAAACTTTTAAATTATAATATTACATAAAATTAATACTTTTATAAAAAATCTTATGTACCTCTTTGCTTTTATTCAATTATAAATATATGTATTTGGGTATAATATTTTGTTTAAAGTATACTATAACAACAATAACATCCAATAAAAATCTCACTACGTAAAATTAAGAGAGGTCTAATAGTACGCAGTCGAGAGATAATATTTTATTTAAAGTATAACTTTATGAAACTAATTTATTAATATCAAAAGTTATTTGGATCTCCTTTTTTATTTTCATACCATTTAAAAATTTGGAGATTAAAATTTTGAATTATAATTAACATAATAAATGCTTATTAATATCAAATGATTGGATCAAAATTGAATCTTTAGTTGATTTAAAATACACATACATTATATGTTAATAAATTATTGATTAAATTGAAATTTTTAATAGATAGTAATTGATCTCAAATTCTAATTCTCAATCAATTAAAAAAAACTAAACGAGTTTAAATTGCTCAATCATTAAATAGTCCAATTTTTTTTAATTTTAAATTTTTTAGTTTAATTTATTTTAATAATTATTCTTATTAAAAGCAATAAATTTATTAATTAATCAGTCCATTTTTATTAATTAATAAATTCTTATAAAATAAAAAATTAATTAATTTTTATTTAAAAAAATTTAATTTTAACTTTAAATTATTCTATAAGTAGGGATAAAATTTTTTAATAATATTTTTAATTATTTAACTTTATTCAATTTTTAATTAATTTTATAACTATCAGTTAAAACTTTTAAACAGTTTACAACAAAAAAGATTATAACAAGATCCTAAAGTTTAGGTTTCTGAAAGATATTAAATTTGCTATAAAATTGAAATAAAAATCCCAATAACAAGAGAGAGAGAGAGAGAGAGAGAGAGAGAGAGGGAGAACTCTTAGAATCCAAGGCCAAGACTCCACCGTTTCACAATTGTTCTCTTTTCGCTTCTTCTCTGATCTTTGTAATGGTCGCTCACCAATAGCATCTCACACCTGTTCTTAATCTTTTATTTTTGGCTTTTCTCAGTGTTTCCCCATCTGCGTCACTACATTTTCACGTTTAATTCACATTCCACAAGTTTGTCCCCTTTTAGCTTCTAATCTCAACAGGGTCTTTACATTTCTTTTCTTTCTGCCCAGCGTTGGTCCAATTTTGAGCAGTTTTTAGCTTCTCTTTATCTGGGTGGTCTCGGATCTCAATCCTGGGTTCTGGGTATTGGATATTTCTCTAAAGTTACTGTCTTTGGATCACACATAGGATTAATCTTCGCACTCGATGTCACAAGGCTATGCAATTGAGCTATATTTCGATCCAGCACTTGAAAACCAGGTCTTGAAGGCTTGGAACGTGCTAGCTCGCCGCCAAATCAGTAGCCAACTCATTGAAATTGAGTCTCGACCTCACATAACTCTTTATTCAAGCGCCAATGTTGAACCCACGAAGCTTGAATCAGTCATAAGAACTTTTGCTTCAAAGCAAGAGCCTTTGGCCTTGTCTTTTTCTACAGTTGGGAGCCCTCCAAGTGACAGCAATGTCCTCTTTTTGGCTCCCACGCCCTCGCATTCGCTACTTCAGTTCCATTCTCAGTTGTGTGATGCATTGAAAAAGGAAGGCATTGAAATTAGTGAAGAGTACCGGCCGGATTCGTGGATTCCTTGTTGCGCAGTAGCTCAGGAAGTACCAAAGGTGAGAATTGGAGAGGCTTTTTGCCTTTTAAGAGACTTGAAGTTGCCTGTTAATGGGTATGCAATTGATATCGGGTTAGTAGAATTCTCTCCTGTTCGTGAGTTATTCTCTTATGTACTTGGTAACTCGGTAGAAGGATGATCGATGCACTTCTTGTATTGGATGTCTGATTACAATGTACTAGCTCTGAACAAAATTGTTTTTTATTGGAATTTGAATACATTAATATCTATTTCTGCTGATGTAGCCAATATAGGATGGTACTAGTTTGGTGTTTGTTAAAGAACCACATTGTATGTTAGAAAGATAAAATTGCAAAACTAGATTGTTGCTCAGTTAACCTTTCTTGCGTAGATTGTTATTCCATCATGGATTTCCTGATCAGTTTACAAGTTTCTGTTCTTTGTACATTCTTCATTCTGTATGTTGTGATCAGAATGGTGTTCAAAAACTCTGTTTCAATTGATTAGAATCCGTATCGGTACGTGCTAAGGAATTCATTCACTTAGTTCTAACTCAATATGGTCATTAGAAGCCCCATTATCATTTTTCGCCTATAATCTTATGTTTGAAACACCAAAATGCTCTGTACCGGTTTTGTTTCATGTAATTCCATGTCTCAGTTATTTTAAACTTGCACCAATGCAACAGATCGTCATTCGTTGTAGGATTTTAGTGTTTCTGTTCTAACTCTACTAAATAGCAACAAAATTCAGAATCTCAGATATCAGTTGATCAACATGCATAGTGTAACTCGCGTGTTCTTTTGCACTTAAACTCTTTATTTGTCCCAGCCTGGCGTTCTGTTTAGCCACTAGCATAATCTTTAATTGTATTAGTTGTCAAACAGTTCCAATCCACGTTGATGACCAGAGGCTGGCCACAGCACATCTTTCTCAATCTTAAATCTTTATAACAAGTCTGTGCCACTGTTCTCTACATTGGTCCGTTCCGTAGCTTTTTCCATTGGTATCAGAAAATGGATTCCTGGTTGCTTTCATGTATCATAATTGCTCAGCTCCTTTAATGGTTCGTAAGTGTCAGGTTCATTCAGTCAGTTAATAAGAGAATGATATGACCATTAAGTTCTGTATGGTGCTTGCCTTTGTTTTTGTTTTTCTTTCAACACATTGCAGTGCAGCCTCTTTCTGATGATTCAGGATCAGGGGTTTGTTTGCTGCTTAAACAGGATCAATTCAGACGGGAAGCTTTTTATTCTTGACACTTTGTTTCTGCGCTTTTCATGTTTTTTGATGCTATGCCATATTCATGTTTGAAGGTGCGAATTGGCTTGTACGTTCTCCAGTTATAAAAGCTTGATAAGACTCAAGGTTTTTTTCAATCACCACCTATCACTATCAGCAAAAATATGAAGACCTCAAGGCTTCACATAGATTTGTTATTTTTCACAATCAAAATTACAAAGTTAACATCACGTTTAAAGTGTCATCAGGATTGGATGTTTCTTCTGTAGTGTTACATACACGTGAATCGATCCCAGTGATCATAAATTCTTAAACCGTTACTTTCTTTATCATGAACCTTTATGCCGCTGAAACAAAAATGGAGAAGTTTGACATTATTACAATTAAATTGTATTCTGTAATCTATAGTAAATCTCTATCCTATGCAAGAAATCAAACCAGCTTCCTGATGACAGCCAGCAAGAAGTCACTCCACGTATCAATTGGACCTGGCAAGCACCAGTGAACACAGTCATTGTAACCCTTCGTCCATTTGTTACCCCAGTGCTCTGAAGGGTGTCCATCAGGTCTCATAAGCATAGCCCTGGTTACGTCCAAAACTGCATACCTCCTTCTTTTCCCACCTTCTTTTATAGCTGTTTCAACCTCCTCTAC
>JANVCL010000001.1:24179894-24193168 GCA_026546855.1 Erythroxylum incrassatum
ATCTTGTCGAGATACAAATCGTAAACGCCTGATGATGAACCGTTGGTCATTCTCTCCTCACCAACTACAAGAAATTTTGTCCAGATGATCTTGAGGGTGAAGTCGTGGACAGGAAAGTGCCATTTCCGGTTCCTATCTTCAGAATCCTTGTAAACATCCTTTGGAGCTTCCTCCTGCGGGGAAAACACCATTTTTAGATTCAATATGAAGACCAAAACATAGTTAAGCAACTTTTAGTTGACAGTTTAACTTCCACAGAATTACTATAAATGCTATTAACAACTGTCACATGTCTTCACACATTCTGTTACTTTCAACTCTTTTCCTGTGAGCACAATATGGGCAGAGGAAATGATCCTTATTGGTACAGAAATAGCAACCAAGCTGTTCCAATCACAGCTACTGCATGTTCTGATACAGTAAATTGCCTTTTACGGACAAAGCACATGATTGGCATGAAGCTGCACTCAGAAATTCAGGCTTATTTAGGTATCAGCGTAGATCAGGATAGCAGTTGCTAAGCATCTTTCCACTTTGTTTCTAAGATTTTGTTTCCAACATAATCATCAATTAATTCAAAACCAAACTCGCCATTTTGAAAAGGAAACTGATGAACAAACACCACCTTGGAATTCCTATCCGATGAGGCACTTAAAGTGACAAGCAAATTTCTAAATGCATGCAACTTGTTCTCTGTCGTTTCTTGATTCCGACAACCTCCTGAATATGTCATAGAGGAAAGGTCCAAAATTGTACGGTAACAGGTTTAAATCTCATAATTTATATTCATGAGGAGAGAAATGAAAGAGACATGAACTGACCTTTGATAGGAGGCATAGCAGTGATTCCATGTGGTTTCTAGCAACTGAATCACCAACGAAAGCTAGTGTCTTTCCTCTGACAATTTCTAAGAAAGCATGAGGATCGAAGCTTGGAAGATCACATTTTTCAGGCTTCCATCTCCAGTTAAGGAAATCTCTGTCCACCCTCCCATGTCTGAAACAATTCTTTGAGTCTGGAATCGTCACACAACTTGAATTTGTATACTGAGAAACCTTATTAAGATCTGGTATCCAGTGACCTTTGAACAAGTCACAAGTGTCTTCCACTACAAAACCAAACATCATAACTCAATTCATGCCGTTGTAAAGTAAAACTCAAGGGAAATCCAAAAAAAATTAAAAGAAAAAGCAAAAAGAAAGGTACATGGGGTTGAAGCATTGATTGAAAGGTATTATACCCTTTTGTGGTTCCATCAACAGGAGCTTTTGATCATCAGGGTCATCATTTTTAGGCATGACCTTAAAAGGGTTTGGAGAAAAGAGAAGTATCATGCTGAAAATGGTGGTTAGGCCTAGAGATGATAACAAGAAAGGTACTGATCTCCCCATTTTGAGGCATCTTTCCTTGTGACTGTAAAACAAAAAGGAAGAGAAAGAAGAAGACGAAGAAGAAGAAGAAGTAGACTTCATTTTTCTTAGTCATGCAGATGGAGAGACACAGACAGTCATGTATGTGATTCGTGTCTGAAAAAGAAAGATTTATTCCCTTATACAAAAGCATTACATATCTTTGGCAATTGGTAAAGAATATTGGAAAGGTGAGGGTTCTAGTACTTGCTCTTGCCTCTGGTTAAACCTGGTTAAGGGCAGTTGTAATTCTATGATAGGAAGGTCAAAAAGGTTATCTTTATGTACTGTAATGTCAACCGTGCGATAAACGTTTATGACCTGTGGAACACCATTGGTTTAGCTGATTGCATGTGCTGTTTCCTGTTGTTGAGGACCTTCGTTACTTAATTTACCTGATTTTCCGGCGAAACTTGTTCGAAACATGAAGCTTTCATCGACTAATTTCGGCCTTGTAGTCATTACACGCTTTAGCTTTTCCCACTAACATATGTCTGAGACAAAAGGACTGTCATTATCATATATTTAGTCATAACTAAATGGAAGATTTGTCATCATACACGAATGATAGTGATTGTTGAATCAATCTTATCATATCTCTCTGTCAATCCATGTTATAATTGAACCTCAACTATAGTTTGAATTATTACCAATCTTGTTTGTTGAAGTAGTTTGGCATTTTTGGTCTGAATTCAACAAACATAATTCAAAATAATTAGGACTTGAACTTTTAAAAAATGAAATTCTAAATTTTAAATCAAATTTAAATTTAAATTTAAATTCAAATTTTATTTGCTCTGTTCAGATTTGCTCACACTGGCACTTAATTGCCTGATCGACGAAGCTTAATTGGCTCATAGCCATGGTTTCGATATAAGAAGAAGAAGGTTAGAAATGGCGTTTTGTATAAATGGTATGCAACGCAGGGACAAATGTGCAAGTTGCTTGGCATTTTAACCTGGGAGGCCATACAAATACCATTCAAATCGTGCTTCAACAATGTCCTGGATAGGAACAAACATCATCAAAAGATAAAATGAAGAAATGCGCATAGCTGAATGTTTAAAGCTGAGTCAGAACACAGACAGTGGTTTGCACAGACAAGGCATGGAAACTGTACAGGCACAGGGTAACCTTGAAATACCTTATCAATTTCAGCAGCATCCATAACATTTATGCCTAAAAATTAAATTTCTAAATATATCAAACACCATTTGAGGCAACCAAATTCATTTTTGATTTCACTGTACAATCAAGAAAGGAGGAAAAAGAACTCAATGACCACATCTAGTCAGGAAGTTTCCAAATTATGTTGTCACAAGCTCTTGATTTCCTAAAGTGCTCAGGTTTTTGGTTGGCCCTCACTTTGGTCAGACGAAAAATCCTTTTGGAAAAGCATTGTTGGTAATGCTGCTGCGATTAAGTTGATGGCACCGTTTCTTTCTCGAACTGTTATAGGAGACAGAGGAGCCATCTTGCCCCTTTCCGGTCGGGATTTATATCTGGTTGAACAAAGAACAGCGCCCTTTGTAACTTGGTCCTTTTGTGGCCATGGCTCTTCATGAATCTGCCATCCAGTTCCTTGAAAATGGGAACAAGTGTTAAAAAAATACACAAATCAATATTTCGTAAGATAATTTGGAAGGGCAGTTATGCAGAGTGATCATTCCTTCCCTCCGCAGCACATCTCTACTCCTACAAACTGACCCAAACATTCCACTCCAAAATGATAACATAGGACATAACAAAATTAAAAATCAAATCACTGAACTGTGTCCTCCAACAAATGGCTCACCTATCCAAAATATTTTGAACCATTGCGTTGTTAACCTATTGCCATGATGATTGTCTGAAGCTGTGGAATCTATCGGATGGATCCCAGCTTCCATCAGGATCCTTTCTCTTGAATACACTGTTTCCCGCTCCACCAGCCACCTGATACATCTTCATCTGCTCCTCTGTCAGCACTTGTGAACCGGGAAGAGTATGTTGTCTTATTGCAGAAGGCAGTTTCTCCTCCCTACGCTCTCCGTCACTAGCTCCAGGACCTGCATTCAGATCAAGTTGGCCACCCCATTTCCTGTTGTCAGAACTTGCATTGCTGCTGCCACCAGGAAGGCTCATTGCATACTGTCTAGGATAAGGAGATGAGACTACACAAGCAGGTCCTACTAATTGCGAAGGAACAGTAGGAAAGCAAAGTGCATTGCCAGAAGATGATTCCATATATGCTGTTGAAGCACCAGAAAAAGTGTTTGATGCCAGAGGGAAGCTGGTTTCAAATGGGAATCCCGGATATTGGAATGGGGTAGTGGCTGGAAAAGGCACTGCTGGAGAAGATGATAACACTGAGCCCCGGTAAATTTCAGGCCCAAAGGTCGTGCTTGCATTTGGAGGAGCCAAAATCCTCTGCGATCCAGCAGGAGCAACAAAACTATGTTCTGCTCTACCAGGGAAAACTGATGGGACTGAGATGGCTGAATAGGTGTTGGCTGGAAGGCACCAAGATGAGAAATTTCCAAATTCTGCACTACTCATTCTTAGACCAGGAACAGGTGATGGAAAAGGTAAGCTACTTTTCACCGACAGATTGTGTGGTGCTGCTTCAGGGGCAACTTCATCAAGGCCTGGTCCATTGTTTAAATCAAAGCCTCTGGAAATATTAAGTGCACCATTAGACAGTCCACCAGGTAGTGATGATTTGTTTGATATCGTAGAAATTTCGAAGCGAGAGCTGTTGTTTGAGAGGAATCCAGTGTCTGAGCTCTCATCAACTTTGTTCAAGTCAAGATCAAATCCACCATCAGAGCGATCACGAGCTCCAGACTCAGAACAAGAAGTTCGAGCAGAATTTTGAGAAATTACATCTTCAAGAACTCTCTCATCTGGAATATTTAGGTCAAAATCTAAAGGAGTGCGGCCTTGTTTTCCAGAAGCATCAACCATTGAGGTTTCACCAAAATTCAGACCCATTTCCAAATTCTTTCTAGGTTCAGCTGGTCGAAAAGCACTTGTAGCAGCCGATCCTTTCCACCCAAGTTCTCCCTTGGTACGTAGTGGGTTTTCAGGAAGAACAAATGGGCCTTTGGCAGCAGCAGCCACAGTAATTGAAGTAGACAAGGTTCCAGATATAGATGATAAGGGAATAGGCAAAGGACAAGGCAGATGAATAGTAGATGAGATATCAGGACCCACAGATTGAGCAGGCTCACCTTGGTTTCCATCATCAATCGAAAAGCCTTCATTCAAATCAAAGTCAAGCTTCACAGAACCGCCAGAGCATGCAACTGAGACTGAAGCATTTGCAACAGAAGCATGTGGCTCTATTATCGCATCTGATTCAACACCACCAGACTTGAAGCCCATAGATATCTCACATGGCTCATTTTTTCGAAGGGAAACAATGGGCAAGCCCACGTGAGAAGCAGATGCACCCTGCACATCTTTTCTATCTAAATTCTCTGCAGTACATTCAATATTATGATCTGAACCAGATGAAACTAAGCCTGTCCACGGTCGCTCATTCAGCTCAACATGACCTTCTGTCCTAGATTTGTCAGGGACCTCAGCCATGTGCTCCACAAGGGACATTCCAGAAGGAGATGGCAGACTAGCATGATCACTTTTTCTGTCTGAAGAGTCCAGTTTAATGTCCACATTTTCAGATGGCTTCTGCTCTGTTGAGACACCAGTAAGTGAATCATGATCAAGAGCATTATGCTTTTGAAGACTAACCTCCAATGATGAGCATGTTGGTTTTTCATTCACCTCCTTCCCACATTTTGTGCCGGTAACAGCTAATTCTGATACAGCTGCCACACTGCTTTCCTCCACTCTTTCATGTGCACAATCAGCCTTCCTTTCATCATTCAGTGCAGCAGTCCTGCCTTCAGATTTCATTGAAATGCAATTATGTTGATCCCTCTCACTTACTGATATTCTATGTTCAAGAGAGTGGTGGACAGCTTCAACCTCCCTCTTAATCTCAACCTTCTGAACAATAGGCAACCCTACAACTGAAGGATCACATGCTGGCTCAATTGACTTCACATCAGATCTCAAACAAGAAACTTCACCAGATTGTTGCAAATTTGTACAAGAAGATTTCCCTTCTTTATCTTCAGATTCAACCAAAGGAACTCCGCAATCCCCAGACGTGTATTTGAGCATTTTGTCAGCTGTATGTCCCAAATCCTTCTTAGCCAACAACGAATCAACAGAATCAAGTACTTCTGCAATTGGGCCAGCATCGGTTACATCACTAGGCTTGCATTGGATTTTCCCAGTTTCTTCAGCCATGTGTTCTGGTTTGCTATCATCGCCAGAGGATGACTCCTCTGCTACAGGTGAACTTCTGCGAGAAGTTGAAGGTGAGACAGTATCAGCTTTCAGAATTTCTCCTGCTGCCACACTTGCAAGCAGGTTCATCCCAACATCATCATCCTCAGGTGAAGCAGATGCATTAGCTTCAGAAATCTTTGCGCAGCTTTCAACCAAAGCATTTATGGAGCTCAGAGAAGCATCATAAGGTTTCCCCAATCTAGGCATAGTCCCCAATAGTGAGTCAGTAGCCTTTGATTCTTCCAGTACCTTTGAACCTTCTTCGTCAATTTTCTGTCGTTCGGCAGAAGCAGTGACAGCATTACCTTCATCATGCCCATACTGTCCATCTTTCCCTTGACATAAATTCGAATTCCCACTTGATAGATTATTACATCGTGAAATTTCACCTCTTCCCCTAGCTTTCCTATCATTGTTATCATGCCTTTCAGGTGGAGGAGACGTTCTACCACTTATGGCAGCAAGATCATCCAAAGAACTCCCACTAGCACCTCTTGAAGGACTTCGATTAGTGTGAGGTAACCGCACAATGAGCCGCTGATTGTTTCCATGATCCACATTGGAAATATCAGGCGCTCTATCATGTGAAACTCGAGTTGGTGACACCTTATCAGAGTTTGAGCTCCTATTTCCAGAACTAACTTTTGCCGCAATGACCTCCTTTTGAGCTACCGAGGCAACAGATGCATGAACACCATGGTTTGATTTTTGATGGCGAGAAGCACCATTTGAACCTCTACTTACAGTCACAGATCCAGTAGTTGAGCTTCTTGCATCTTCCCTACATGAAGAACCGACTGTCTTTGCATGTTCACTTGAACAAGATTGGCTGTTGTTCTGAGACTGACTTGAACTGCTACTCCTTTCCTCTTTGATTGGTGTAAGAGGTGGATCTGAGGTTCCAGGCCCAATTAACATTCTAGAAACCTGAGTGGTCATGGATTTCATTGCAGCAGGTGAAGATGATTTTGCAACACCTTCCCCAGCTGCAACCTTAACTTGAGAACTTTTAGATGACAAAGATTGTGTTACAGAACTTCTAAATCCACCATCAGCAGATGCCCCTAGCTTTCTGCTGCCTACATGAGAAACTTCAGATGGGGCTGGCTTGGTGGGCCATGAAACACCACGACTTGATCCAGTTTTTGAATCATTCATATTCATCTCAGCTTCAACACGCTTCTTCCACGTGTCAACTAAACTCCTAGCTTTCTTCTGGACTTCAGAATTTTTATGAGTTCGCAAATGATTAACTGATCGGCCCATATTACAAGATTGTAATGCATCAAGATTTACAGGTAGCTTGTCTAATGCTCTAAGTAGTGTCAAAAGAAACTCTTCAACAGATTTATCATTGTCCTTAGAACTGGTACCATCACCAATTTTCCCTTTGTGTACCTCCTGCAGCCATTCATCCAAAACAGGTAAACCCCGGAGCTGCACGAAACGCCCAAGACAGTCAACTCTATCTGTAACTGCTATTACATCAACAAGCATTATTCGACCGGCCAAATCTATTTTCTTATCGGTACTGTCAGATTGCATAAGTTGTACTAATCTCTCAACTCCTTCTAAATCAACAAGACCTCCTTTATCAGTTATTTTGGTGAGTTCAGACTTGAATACATGCTCAGTCCGGTTTTGACCAAAATCCCTATCCTCTGGTTTAGACAAACGTTCCCGTTTAGCAGGTTCAGAAACCTGATCACTCCGTTCCCTCTTCTTAACTTTACCCTGAGATGAGAATGAAGTACTGTTCTGAGCAGTATCTGAATTCGGTTTTAGTGCAGATGTTGGACCATTCAAGGGTTTAGGAGAACGGCCTCCTGACGGCACTGCCCCATGCATCTCTAATCTTGTCTTGTCTAATAACTTGTCTACTTCTTCCTGCCGTTCCTGTATCAAAAACTTAAATATAGATCTAAGTAAAATAATAATGAATTACAAGAAAAAGGAAAGCAAACAGGACAATGCACTTACATTAATATAATCTTTATCAGTTAACCACCATAAACACGTGTTCTCAGTATCATAAACTCTTCTGCACACAAATGAAGATATCCCTGAAGGAAGTTCAACACCTTTACGAAGGAAAGCGACTTTGCACGGATGGAGTAATGATGCAGCCGGAATTTCATCCTTATGGAATGAGTAGAAAATTTCGTTAGGTGCAGCTTCTAAGAAGGCACCTTTTCCAAGCTTAATGTCAGAAGGTCGGTAAAGCCAATTGACCCCTAATCTGAGTCTTTCCTCTTTTCCTGTAATTAGCTTCCGAATAATTCCAATGAAAGGTGGGGAATCCTGGGGCGGCTTGAAAAGTGCACAATCACCAACATAAACCTTGCGTCCATCCTGCAATTAGTGATGGAAAACATTCAACCATATTGGACCAGTATGCTACTGGGATAGCGGGAAACATTCAAATTAATAATAAGTTAAACATATTTAAGATTAGCAGAAGATTTAAATGAGAACACAAACATCCAAAGCAATAAAAATAAAATAATTTCAAAAGAAGTTGAAAACGGTAACGTTAAACATAGCATCAAAACATACCAAAACAATCATAAATGTATATAAAAAATAATTGAAACTCATAGGACAGCAATTATGAACCAAGAAAAGGGTATCTTTGAGAGAGGCTTTTGGCAATTGAGCAATTACCGAAACACACTGACATTCTCAAGAGGATAAAGTGACAATTTAGGAATCCGTTGAATCTAGAAGAAGAAGAAAAGGGAAAACAATTACAACGACCACGAAAACATCGGTAAGCCTGAGCCAACTCAAAACACAAAGCATACAAGATAAGATAAAATATTAAACTAAACAAACTGGAAACGCAGGAATACCAAAAAAGGTAATTAAAACGCAAAATAAAAAGCATAATCACAAATCAGCTTCAACAAAAAATTTCAGAGAAAGGATCCAAACCACCAAACATCACTGAAAAACTCGAAGAAAAAACACCTACTAGCATACTCAGCTTGGTCAAAAACCCCAAAATTCAACATCCAAAAAGAAAAGGAAAAAGCAACCAGTGTAACGCACAAAATGAATAAATAATCCAGAAATGAAGAAAAAAGACTGAGAGAGAGCAAGATATATACTTTAAGGAGAAAATTTGAAGACGATGAATAATCAGGAGAAAAATCTGCTGCAACAGCTACAGTCGTCGAGGAGTCAAACACCGGCAACATGTGCCGCTACCAATTTCGATTCTCACCACCGCTGCGGCGACCACCGAACCCACGCACACCAGCAACTCCGTTTCATATCTGTTCAACAAATCAATCCCAAATCTTTCTTCACTTAAAAGAACCATCAATCCTAATCCCAAATCGATCTCGAAACTCAAATCGAGACAAACCCTAAAACCACCAGGGACAACATGGCCAAACAAAAATAAAAAAATCCTAGATCAGGATAAGAGGGAATCAACAAAAGGTAAAAATCGATATGGGTAAAAGCATCAGATTGGATTTTTATTGATGGGTTTGGGCTTGGAAGGCGGAATTTCCCTCTCCTCTTTCTGTTAAACTTTTTTGGGGGGTTTCTTTTTGTTGGATTTTCGGGTTTTTTATTCTCTCTCGACGGTTTTATTATCGGCGAATCGGATCGAGAGAGAGAGGGGTGGGCGAAGATAGGTGTGTTTGTGACTGAATTAGCGAAATCGAGAGATTTGGTGCGAAGAGCTCGCGACAGAGAAGAGACTGAGAGAGAGAGAGAGAGAGAGAGATGGGTTGGGTCCTAGAGAATGGGCAGTATTGGCAATGTAACGAGTGTCCGGGACGACCCCAACGGCGTCGTTTCAAGGATTTCATTACTTCGTCCCATTTGTTCATGTTTAAACTTTAAACCCTATGTACGTCATTTTTTCCATTCTTATATAAAATATTTAAAATTTGATTTATTTGTGCATTTAATGATTTTATTCCTTCCCTATCCGCATAAACAACTAGTTAAAATTTCGATTAACTAGTATTTTAAAAATTAGACTGAAAATTAAATAAAATAAAAAATTTAAGATCTAAAATATTCAATCAATATTAGACCATCATAAAATTTTTAAAAAATTTAAAAATTAAAAATGATTCTTAAATAAAATTAATTTATTTACATTAGTTTATAAGAATTTATTAATTTACTTAAATTAGTCCATTTTTAACCAAAAAAAATTAAAATAAATTGAACAATTCAAGACTTTTGTAATTAAACAAGCTAAATCGGTTAAAATTTTTAATCACTATGATTAACTTATTGTTTATGTTTATTGTAAATGAGAAAATTGAAGAACGACCGTCTCCCTCCCCAAGAACTCCTCAACGATCTTTGCAGCTTAATTAGCGACAGAAAGAGTCAAATTTTGTAGCTTATTTATTGTAATTTTATTTACATAATTATTTAGCGAGCCAATTTTACTTTTGTACTCTTTAACTTTTACTATTCTTGTATTATCACTTCTGCATGTAAGTTTACTAGAAACAATTTCTCTATTATATAAGGGTAAGATTACGTACTATAAGACCTTTCCAAACTTCGCTTTATTGCAAGACTTTTGACTGGGTGTGAAAATTATGACGATGATGATAAGAAAATTAAGATTTTCATTTATTAAATTTTAAATATTAGTATAGTTGAATTTTAATCTCAATTTAAACAGTAATAAGTTGCAGTCTTTCCTTAACTTAGGAGATTCCACAATTTCAAACTTACGGAATAAGAAAGTATGGTTAATCAATGGCAGAACATGGAAGATGTTAGATGTCACTGCCCTTCCGCTATCCGCGGGGGATTCATAGCCGTAGATTTCTCAACCACACCGTAAGGTACTTGCCAATCAGGAGAATCTCAACCTGATGGGTCGCACTTTACAAAAGAATTATTATACAAATGAAACCCAAACTTCATCTTTTGTTCTTTCTGGTGATTGTGAGGTTGGAGTTTCCATTATTAAACTTTTTTCATCAACATCATGATTTGATTACCGTCTACATCAAATGGGTCTTTTGATGGTGACAATCCAGACAGTGATTTGATTTCTTGTTGCCTTTTGATGTTATCGTTCCTGTTTGTGCTGGTGTTTTTGTTTAAGCTTTGATCGTGGGTTTTGACCTTTGCCCACCGGTTTGTTGAAAGCGACGAGCAGTGGGAGAGTCCAGGACTCCTCAAGATTTTGATAAGCCGCGGACAAAGGAAGTTTAGTCGACATGACACGGTTTTTGAATGAATATGGCTGTTCTAAGTTGGTCGTAATTGGGGTTGGATTTACACGAAACTCGAAAATTATATATTAAATTACGTAATTTTTTCATTTTTAATAATTTTAAAAAATAAATTTATTCGAATTTGATTAAGTTAAATTTCAAACCTTAAACTTCGGGTCTAGCCAGATTTGAACATAAAATTTTAAGTCTAGACTCGAGTCTGACCATTAATTATGAAAATTACTTTGAGTTAAACTTGGATAAAATATTTTTAAACTTAATAAATTTAGAAGATAAAATATATGATGATATAATATTATTTTATTTACATTCAAATGGAGTTAGATTATGTTTCTATTTTTAAGTCTTGGGTTCATTTTATGAAAATCATAATGACTATATTGGTTAAAATCAATGTTTTAAAAATTAGATTATAAGTTAAACTTATAAGACAAAAAGTTTAATGTTTAAAAACTTTAATTATATTAGATCGTTATAAAATTGATTACAATTTAAATAAAATTGAAAATTTTAAAATATGATGAACAAAAACTGTACTTTCTTATCAAATAGTTTAAATTTTAATTGAAAAAATTATTCAATTGAAGTTAATTAATTTATTTTATCTTATAAAAATTTATTAATTTATAAAAATTAATAAATTAATTTTTATTAATTTATTAATATATATAGAATATATATATATGTAATCAGTCAATTCTCAATGATTAAAAAATTCAACCAATTCAGTCGATTTAACTATAAAAATTTTTAGTCGTCTAATTTCTCAATTTAGTTTTAACTTTCCAATTCGATGTACTTTAATAACTTTTGTTGTTAAAAATTGATCAATTTATTAATTAATCGGTCAATGTTTGTAATTAATAAGTCCTTATAAACTAAAATAAATCAATTAATTTTTATTTAATAATTTCTCTTTTTTAATTAAACTTCAAAATTTTCAAAAAATAAGAATGATTTTTTCAATCATATTTCAAATTCTTTAATTTTATTTAATTTTTAGTAAGATTTATGACGGTGTAATACCGATTGAATCTTTTAAATCTTAAACATTTTATTTTATTAATTTAACTTCCAGTCCGACTTTTAACTATCTGTCAACTAAATATTATGTCAATATTACGGATGACAATTTTAGCTCATAGGCCTAAATTTAGTTGTTTTTAATAGATTGATCTATAGTTCAGGCTCACGCCTAGATAAACTTGTTCAATTATTTTAAACAAAATGACATCGTTTTATTTAGAATAGTTAAGCCTCGGGTAAGCCTGAATTTAAGCAATGCAGACCTTGATATAATTAAAAAACATTCTAATAAATTTGGCATGGTTGACCTATGGGCTAGCCCATTGCCATCCCTAGCCAATATTAACATATTTTTAAATAGTTTTAAATAAAATGTGAGTTTTACTGTCACAATTGATTTTTTAAAATTAATCAAAAAGTCAGATCTTATAGCTACATAGCAATAAAACTTATATTTATATATTTTAGACAGTAAATCTCATTTGCTTGTAGCAGCAAGGCTTAATTTTTTATTTAAAAATAAATAATAATGTCACGTTATGCTACAAGGCTTAATTTTTTATTTAAAAATAAATAATAATGTCACGTTAACATTAACGTGACGTTTAATTGAAGATAAGTTAACTAAGTTAATTTTTCCACCCACTTATAGCCTATTTTAAATATTTTGAAAAGATTAAGATTTAATTTGAATGTTTTAAAATATAATGATCAACTCTATATTCCTTTGTAAAGGTTAAGATAACTCTATACTCTGAAAGGTTAATGTTTAAAATACGCGTTTAGCCTGTCACCGTATTCATAAAGCCTTAAGTGATCGTAATGAATCCCAGCTAATAGCTTAACCACATATTAAAATTGTCGTACAATGGTCAATCGTGGATGACAAGTCACACGACAAGCCTCAGCTTGTAAGAAAAGTAGGTCCTTGTAAGGATAAGCAAAAGCATCACCTCTAAGAGAAAGGTTCAAGTCAACCCTATGGAAAAGACCAAAGAGAGTCGTGAGTTATCAAGATAAGAGAGTCTGGTGGTGGTTGTAGGTGACTGTTTGAGAAGGAACCTGTGGTCTGTGGACAATGTTAGGTGGAGGAAATCATACCCGCACAGGTAGCCTAGTTGGTTTCTTGGGAAGGTAACTGAGGCTAAGAACTCAGGTTCGAATCTCGGCAACAGCAGTGTGGGAGTTCATTCAATATGGTGACTCTTTGTGCGCACCGAACACTGGGTCGCTTTCTTAAGGGACTGACTAGGATCAAACCGTAATTCAA
>JANVCL010000001.1:24206823-24234567 GCA_026546855.1 Erythroxylum incrassatum
CTATTTCTTGAATAATTGTTTCCATTTCATTTGCGTTTTTATTTTCCTTTTCCGAAGAAGAAAGGTAGCTCAACCACTTACCATCTTCTGTTTTCTTGTACTTCCTCGGGAACCTGACATGTTTCCTTTGGGCTCTCAACTCTTTGAACCTTCATATCATTCCTTTTGGGTTGTTTCTTTGAGAATTTTAAAGGTTACGTAGATTGTTTCGTTGTTAGTTTAATAGGAGTTGGTGGTTGGTGTTTCTCTGAGTACTTGGTGTAATGCTTATCTGAATGTTGTGTCCAAATATCTGTATTAGAGCACGATACCTTCAATTCATTGTAATTGTACTGGCTACTATACTTGATGGTTATCATGTACTAAAAGCTTCTTGCTTTATGAGTCTAGTGTTGGTATTAGACTATTTGTTAGTGAACATAAGAAAAACCAATGGCCTTTTCTTCCAATATTCTTTTGATTTGTATACAATAGACTTGGTTTTGATGGGAAAAGAGATTTTATATTGCAGGGAAGGAGGAGTAGAAAATGGTTCTGATGCAGACTCTGGCAACTAGTCCAGCAAGTTATGCACTTCCTCAACTATCTGCTGCTGTTAATTTCCCTGCTCTAACTTTAAGTTATGGTACCAATTTCTTCGGAGTATCCAGTAGCCTCAGGAGGGAAAGGTTTGCTTTCATATCTTTGAGGAAATGCTCCAAACTGAGTGCTTGTGAAGTTGAGTCGGAAAGGGAATTTCCCATGCAGACAGGCCTGGGAGTTTGGGAAGACCCTGATGAAGGAAGTGGCAGTGATTATGATGATGAAGATGATGAGGAACTGGAAGAAAATGACATGGATTATGAGAGTGACTGGGAGCAACAAATGGATGCTTCACCAAGTGCCATGACAATTCAGAAGTCAACCTCGGCTAGCCGAGAAGAGGAGGATCTTGTGGAAGGTCTCACCTTTTATCCTTGTGTTGTTTGGCCTACTACCACTGTTTAGTATTTACCCCTTTATACTTATTTCTTTGTGAATTATATAACCTCCATAGAGGTGGGGGTATCTTAGATGACCTTCTGGTCATACTTCACGGATGTTCAGAAAGAGACTAATCATATTTATGCACAATCTAATTATGAGAATTGAATTTTTTTTTTGGATGAATCCCTGCCATTGAAAAGAAAAGTTTATTTTTGTCATATTTCGTTTTGTCAAACTAAGCTACCCGATCTTTTATGACTTAAGATTAGGGATGCTCATCTGCCTCCAAATTTGTATTGTTCTTTCAGCATGAGGGAGAAAGATTTTGCGAGTAATTTCTGACATTTTGAGAGCTCATGATGTCATATCATAGCTTTAAATGGTGATTTGTACAAATCTTACTCTGCAATCCATCCTTGTGAAATTCAACTCAACTTGGAGAGTTGCAGCCAACTTAACCAGAAACATAACCAATACGCATCGAGTTGTCAAATCTTAGCTTCCTTTTTCCCTTGCTTATGACTTTGTAGTGCTTGCACCCGATGTTTCCTTCTCTATAATTCGAACCACTTTTATATGCATCGCTTCTGTTGTGGACCTTAAAACATTATTTGGATAAATACTTGTGACTATGCTGTATGTGGATATGAAATAAGCAACTCAGTCTGTCATTTCTAATTGTTGCAGAAGTTGAAGGACTTTTGACACCAGAAGAAAGAGTTATTTTGCAGCAGAATCCGAGCCCAAACCTGGCGAAAATATCAACTGTATGTTATTTGTAAATTTTCTTCTTCTCATATGTGGTAGATTAGACCTTTATTTGCTACTGGAGTTTGGTTCCAATTTGGAACGGTATGCCAAAAGAGCTGATTTCTTTAATTAACCTTATCCAGTATTGCTAGATAGTATAATTGGTGAAGGCCATGAATATGTACTTTTCACATTAGCAGGGGACTGGTTTATTAATTCTTCCATTTTATAACCTCTGTCATTCAGGCAAAATGGAAGCCACTCCAGACTCTCGCACTATCAGGACAAATAAGATTAATGGACAAGCTACTTGTAAACGGACTTGATATTGACAGTGTTGATAAGGTGCGTTTTATCCCATTTGTTTTAACTGTGTAACATATTTTCTTAAAATGTTTGTTTTAAGCAACTAGCCCATTAATTAAGATGGTGAAACAGGATGGTCTTACGGCTTTACACAAGGCAATTATTGGTAAGAAAGAGGCTGTTATAAGTCATCTTTTAAGAAAAGGTGCAAGCCCACATGTCAAAGATCGGGTGAAGACATCATTTGAAGTACCAGGAACTTTTTTTTTTAAATCGTGAATTATATAAGTTCATTTTCCCTATGTTGTGTCTACTTCATATCAGGATGGCGCTAGCCTTCTACATTATGCAGTTCAAGTTGGTGCTATACAAACTGTAAAGTTGTTGATCAAATACAAGGTTGATGTCAATGTTGCTGACAATGTGAGTTTGCCTCTTATATTTTCATATCTCCATATTCCTTTGATCTTGTTGCGCTCATAACATGTACAACCTCCACACAGGAAGGATGGACTCCTTTGCATATTGCTGTTCAAAGTAGAAATAGACATATAGTTAAAGTTTTACTGGTAAATGGCGCAGATAAGACCAGAAAAACCATGGTAAGTGTGTATCATTGTAGACTTGAGAGCAATGCTCATATGGGACACTAAATTACTCATCTATTTCGTTCCTTTTTTCTTCAGCATGGAAACACGCCCCTGGATCTTTGCTTATGTTATGGAAAGGACTTCAATTCTTATGATCTTGCAAAGTTGGTGAAGACTGTACCTGTTGACAGAGGCATATGATGGGCTATTACAGGAAGTCTGCTACAACTTTGACTTCACTTTATGGCATGGATGATCTTCAGAAAATTCATCGAATATCAGAATGACTACCTATATCATCTGAACTGCAAAAGTATGATTACATATTGACCTGTGGACTGAATATGGCTATGAGATTTATGCAGTTCAGCTGGAAATGCTATTAATTATCTGTTCTCAAGAAGAAAAGTGTTTCCTGTAGAGGCTAATGGTTGATGACGGCTTTGCCATTGCCACAAATGATGAGGATTCCCCAACGAGAATCGACTGAATGGCAAGTTCTGCCTCTATTACTAGGAACAAATTCTTACACACGGTTGAGACATGCTTGATTCTGTGTGCGATAACAAAATCTTACGTCATTAATGTATACTCTTATGGCATTCCAACGATGTAGGTGTATTTTATGGAAGCTGAAGTGCTTTCTCAAACTTGTCCATTAGATTCCTGGTCTCATTCTCTTCCAATTTGCTTCCTTGACATTGCCAAGTAACAACTCTGCAGACAAGCAGGTACTAGTTTGCAAAACCAGCTGGTCTGATTTAAGTCGACCGAGTTTCAAGCCGTGCTTGATTTGGAGGGTCCGACTCGATCTATCTTGAACAGTCTGAATCGGCCAAAATGTAGACTTTTGATATTCCAATTTACGCGTTATACGTGATCCAAGTTTGCACTTCCAAAAACGTAAACGATGGAGACGAAGAATGAGAGTGCAATACGTAAAATCATGCAGGGGAATACAGATTGAACGTTAAAATCCACCGGCGAAACCACTTTTTTAAAATAAAAAATGGATCTTCTTACATTCGAACGGGTTCCGCATCTTATGTAGCGAAGACTTAAGTGCGAAGAAAGGTTCGGCCCAGAAAAGCCCAAGAATTCACATCATCCAAGCGTACCTGACAAGATTTGAACTAACTATGCACAATTTTGATACTTTCCCCTTTTTCTTGAACAACAGAAGAATCTATCTGCTTCACAACCTCCAAGAAATTTGACGTGCGACAGGACTAGACTAGACTTCCATGTATAAGCGCTTTATAGCCATTACCAAGACATTGCCTTTCTACTTTTCTTCTGCCACTGTTCACCTTGGGGACTAGGGATCAGTTTATTCGCCAGCGATCTAACAATGGAGGAAGAAAAGAATGCCTTTTATGTTGTACGGAAAGGGGATGTTATAGGCATTTATAAAAGCTTCAGCGAGTGTCAAGCTCAAGCTGGATCCTCTGTAATTCTTGTCCTTTTATTTTCGACATCCTCATATGTTTGTTTCTTCTACTTTTTCTTAATTGATTTTCAAGCACCCAAATGGAAATCGTTACTTGGGTCTTATTCATTTGGAAGATTCACTTTATACATGATGTTAATTTCATACTGGTTCTCTTCTGTTTTTAATCTGCTGCGTAGCTGGAACGACATTTTTCCTATGAATCGCTGTGAGCATTTACTTTTGTTTTGTGTAAGGTGTGTGACCCTGCAGTAAGTGTTTTCAAAGGTTATGGCTTGCCTAAGGAGGCTGAGGATTATCTTAAATCACATGGGCTCAAGAATGCCGCCTACGCTATCCATGCATCTGATGCTCAAAATTATCTCTTTGGCAAACTTGTTCCTTGTCCTTTCCAGGTTGACTGAATTCCTAAACTTGTCTATAGAAATTTCACAAAGTTGTTCTCTTGCTTACATTATGCTTTTGCATAGTATACACTACGTTACTAGGAGAGTCTGGTTTTCTTTATTATTTCTCGTACCAGCTTAAAATGCAAAGGATTCTCCGATTGTATGTCTGCGTGTTTCGTTGTTCTGAAGTGTTACAGGACTTCCTTGGCTGTTGTTATTGTTTGACAGAGAAATTCACTCATTCCTTATGTTCTTCCAGAAGCCAGCTAATTCTAGTGGAAAGGCATTAGCTAAGGATTCTCCACCTAAGAGGTCGCTAAAAGTTTGTGAATCAGCGGTAAGTTGAAACTAGACACCAGCCATTTCATGGTAGAGGTATTTAACCTTGAGACCAGTTATGAAAAGAAATCCTCAAAGTGGAAGGACTCTAAATCTGAGGAAGCATATAAACACTATCAAAAACTTGTCCAGATCATTACTTTCAATGGCAAGAAGTTGGTGTAGTCAATGTTGGAACTATAAAAATGAATTTGGGATAACCGTAGCATGAAATGAGAATCTTTGTGCCGCATCAATCTCTTCTTCTTCAAGATTTAAATTTGGTTACAGAATGTTCGTTTATATTCTTTATCTGCTATATAAAAGTATGTTAGATATCAACTAAGGACAAGACTAAAAATGCACCATTGTTATTTAACAGTAAAACCTGAACTCACTCTACCCACTTTATGAGCTGTGGTAGCCATCATATAAGATTGTTGCTCATTTCATTGCAGGAGATGACTGTATTAGGTTCATTTCCATCAAATCCGCTACTAGGTTCATTTCCATCAAATCCTCCAAAAAAGAGTTTGAGATCTGAAAATGGTCCTGCAAGCAGACCGTCATCTTCTGATTGTGTGAGTTGCTTCTTGAGTTTGTTACTATTTTACCTTTTTTTTTACTCGCTTTGACATCTGATTCCTGATATGGTGTTTATAAGTCTCAAACCTGCATAAATATGCTTTGTATAGCAGTCCTCCTGCACCCTTGAGTTTGATGGTGCTTCAAAAGGAAATCCTGGACCAGCTGGTGCTGGAGCTGTCCTTCGTGCTGATGATGGAAGCATGGTATGTGGCTACTTGAATGTACCTCATGTTTTCAAATTAACCAAAAATTCTGGCTCTTAAGCCTGAAGTTTGGTAGGTCTGTCAACTTCGTGAAGGGCTGGGCATTGCAACAAACAATGTTGCTGAGTATCGTGCCATAATATTAGGACTTAAGCATGCACTTATGAAAGGGTTCAAAAACATTCGTGTGCAAGGAGATTCAAATCTTGTTTGTCAGCAGGTTTGTCTATTTACCCCTTGGCATTTAAAGATCTTATGTAATCTGCAATTGCGTTTAATGTCTTAAGATTTCTTTTCAAGAAGTGGAAAGTCTCATCTGGTAATTTTGAATCTCCCAAGTTCTCGAAAATGCAAATGAAAGACAAAGCTAAATCGTAGAAGGTTAACAATAACCATGAATCGTGTAATGTGACTTGGATCAGTGACTAAAGAATGAGAAATGATCCTGAATTTTAACTATTTACTCCTTATGCAAATAAAGTTCTAAGGACTTGTGAGGAAGTTCCCCTAATTTTTCATTCCGTTATTGTGAAATCAAAGTTCCAAGTACATTCTAATAATTTGTTTGCGCTCACTATGACTTGGATTGCCTATAAAGTTTCTTGGCTTAATTATTACTTCCGTTCCTGCTAATTGGAATTGCATATGGAGCAGATTCAAGGTCTATGGAAAATTAAGAATGCGAACCTGGCTGATTTGTGTAAAGAGGCCCAGGACCTCAAGAATAAGTTTAACTCCTTCGAGATCAAACATATCCCCAGGGTACTGGCAGATTCTTTTTGCAATCCAAAGTTAGCTGTTGACAGAATATGCTATTGATATTCAGAAATATCTCACTTCTGCTTAATTTTATGGTTATATATGCACCTGGTACAAATGACGAACAATTGTTCACTTTTTAGGAATTGAACTCTAAAGCTGATGCTCAAGCAAACCTGGCTCTCAAACTTGTAGGTGAGGTCCTTCGGCTCTTACTTGCTTGATGGCTTTCAAGGTTTAAGCTTTTAAAAGCACAAACTTGAAAAGAAAAATCTTTCTGATTCTCGTAGAACAAGGATAAAGGGATTGGGTTGAGGAAGGTTTCTTGTTCTTATTATAAGTTATTATTTTATAAGATCATTTATCCCCTAGATTCTGCATAACGACATAGCCCACCTCTTGCTTTACTGCAGATGGTCAGGTTGAAGCGGAATGCAAGAAGTAACTCAATTTTTGGAGAGCTGCAGTTAGTATACGTTCCTGGGATATTGGCCAAGCCAATGAAGGGTTATGATATGACAGAAGACTGAGCAGCTTGTAGCATGGAAATTTAGTTCAGAGTATTCGGATCTAATGAGTTACCATCATGTTTTTTCAATCAACAACTATACATTAACCGTCTTATAAGAAAACGGTATTCAGAACTGAAGACAGTGATCAGAAACTTGGGAGTTGGAATGTGTTTTGGCAAGATTATGTAAAGCTTAAATTAATTAGGATAAAAACCTTTATAGTCCTCTGAAATTAGTATATTTTCAATAGCATGTATATTCGGTTTTATTTTGCACCAGATAAGAACTTGCCATTTAACGATTAGCAGAATGTGATCATTTCAGTCATTTTCTGTTCTTTTTTTTTCTTTCCTGAAAATGGTGATCGTTCAACTAGAAGTAGTTTGTTCCTAGCAATCAATACTAGAAATGTTAATATGTGCATCTTCACTGGAAAGTTTGTCGACTGTTTTCTCATGGAGGCTTTGCTTGCGATACATATAATGGTTCAGTTGTGACCAAGAACACCTGGACTTCTTATACTGTAGTACAATTAACCATTTTTTGAGGCGATCATTGCCTACAAAAACGATCATGTCACTTGGTTTGGAGAAATTTTGCACCGTTACTTGTTATCCTAAACAAGCCCGACGTTGGTAGATGAAAGGGCAATCTCATCCGTTGACTGCATGAGTTTTCTACAACAGGCAGAAGGAAGTATAACGGATGGACGGTTCTGACAAACTTGAAAGCTTGACTACAGTTTGAGCACCAACAGACGATGTCCAACGGAATTACTTCCAGTGGATAGTGTCGAAAAGCATCTCTCTCTCGCACCCAGAGAACGAATACCGGGAGAGAACAAGAATGGCCCTTATCTCATCATTCTCAACTCTGCAGCCCATTTTCTGCAAACCCAATACTCCAAAGATATCATCTCCTCCTCTGGTTCTCACTAGAGCAGCTCATTTCCAACCTTGTGTAGTTGCCAGTCCGTTAAAGCACTTGACTTTATTAGACAACTGGACAAGAAAGAGCAAGAAATCAACTTTCTATGGAGTTAGAAGATTAAAGTCAGTTGAAGAGGAAACCCAACTCACAGAAGAAGTAGCAGAAGCGGACCAACAAGAAGAAGAGGCTGAAGAGCAAATGGTTTCTGTCCCTGTGTCTCCTTCGGACACTCTCAGCATGTATTTCCAGGTGCTCATCTCATAAGAGCTTCTCTTATCTGCCAATTTTATTAGGTGTGTCAAAGGAAATAGGAAATAAGAAAACCTGGATTGGGACCTTGGGTATTTATTGACTGTTTGATCTTTGGGGTTTTGTAGTAGTTACTTGTGAATGTTCAACTGGTGCTTTGCCCATATCACTTCCATTTATGTCTATTTCAGCTTTGTGACAATATTGTTTGCTGAAATGTATGCTTTAATTGTCATGTAGATTCTGTAACTCTTGTTAGTATGAAACCAATGTGATAAGGTTTCTTGAATTTCACCAACAAAAGTCATTTCCAAGCTTTAAATTTTTTCTTCTTGTCTTTGGATTGTGTTTGTGCTTATTTCTTGCCTTCCACCGATGATTTGTGCTTGCATATTTGAAGGCAGAAGGAACCATGAATGAAGCAGCTATTCCTAGAGTGACCACGGCCTTAAAGGTACAAACTTTATTCTTACATTTCATTTGTTTTGGGTTTGAACATCATAAGCCAAAAAATGTTTGCAATTTAAGTAAGGGAATATGTGGATTCCCCAATATGAGCTGTTTGAGGATGAATTCGTAATGAGGTGGTGAGCCAAATGGTCACTGGGAGTAGGATAAGAAAATCTTTTACTTCTTCAGATGATTTGCAGGGTTAAAAACACTCGTTTGTTGCCTTCTAAAGCGAATATACATTGCTGAAACTGTAAGTATTATGCATACATCATAATTATAGCGGACTCGGATTGTGCGTAGGTATTTTAACAAGGTATCTAATCCCATAACCCAGAATTTGTAGATGACATTTTCCTTTGAAAGTGTAAATATATGTGGTTCAAAACTAGCTTTTCTCCTCCACAACCATCTAGGAACTACAGGACTACTCTATTTAAAGGATTGATACCCTTAATGAAGCTTGAATTGTTTAGAGGTGAACTTAACTTTGTTCGGCGTGTCGGTTGACATTTATTTTCCTTCGAGAAAATATCTAAAACTCATCATATCCCTTAGAATTACGTTTATCAGTTTTAGCTGCCTTTACAGTCTTTAAAAGTTCTTTTTCACTATGAAGTTGCAGATGAGTCATTCCTTTCAAGTAATGATTCTCCCAATTGATCTATTTCCTTTTTTTTTTTTTGTACATATAGGACATCGAGGGTATTTCGGATTTGAAGGTTCAAGTTCTTGAGGGTATTGCGAGTGTTGAGGTATATGTTAAGATAGTTCCTGAAACTAGCAATTACAGAATGATTTGCAGGGGAATAATGACTACTGTTTTATTAGATTCGAGTTTCTGCATATGCCAAATCCCTGGTAACAATAGCATTTGAGTTTCTTGACTTTGTACAGATGACAAAACAGACTACAGTACAAGCTACGGGGGTCGCTTCTAGTTTAGTTGAGGTCATACAGGGTTCCGGTTTCAAGTTGCAGACATTGAACTTGAGTTTTCAGGATGAGGAGGATCTTGTTGCATAGAACATATGCAACTTTTGTAGTAGAGAAGTGTCAGAACAATTTTCTTTCTATTATAAATATGTATGTGATAGAAAGAAAAGTTATAAAACTTGGACTTAGTCGAATCATTGTTATTTTTCTCTTATATTGACCCTGAGTGGAAAACCTATGAGCTAAGTCAGCTAACCATTATATCTTGGTACACTTGCAAGTAAATAAGTGGGCCGAAGCCTGACATGGTGCAAACTGTATTCTGTCAGGATATTATTTCCTGACTGCTGTGTCTGCACCTGACAAACACATAAATATCTCTGTCAATGTAACAATACAGCCTGTACCAGTATACCAAAAACATAGCTATCTCGTAATTTTGCTTCCATTTTTCTACCAGCTTTTACCTAAACTGAGTCCAAAAGAAATCGTGAGCATGCTTACTGGGACAAGTAAAAGGTGTAGCCAGGTAAGATCCACTGACTTTTCTAATAACACAAGATTACAGTTCCTGTCACAAGTGTTCGTCAAATCCGTAAAGCTAGCATTTCAATTTAAAAGGTTAGAAGATTGATCAGTTCATCAAGTAATTTACAGGACATTGCGTCGACCAATGCTTGCTACCAAGATGGCAGACCAAACCAAGAATATACAACAGGATCCAAAGATTTTCAGAGGAGTTTGAACACAACCATCCATGTGTAGTTTCTATTTCTAGCTCATATCCAGCACCAACTTCAAGATTCATATTGACCAATGCTATGGCATGTGATCCCACATGGAATTAAGAGAGTAAGTCTCCCACTTGCACCACTTGGATTCTTGTTGTCTACTTGAACTTTGAACCAGTTGTAAGGTGTTGGAGTTGGATCCATCTTCTAGTAAGTTAATACGAACAGATCTATTCGAGAAAGTGCATGGGGTGGATGACCTGTTGCTGGGTAGATGATGAACAGGAAACAAAAATGCTCGTAAACCCAAAAATGCTTCCTTTCTTTGTAACTTCAGTGACATAAAATAGACTAGGCCATTAAATAAAAGACAAATGTTGACTATTTCACCAGTCACCAGTAACATCAACATTGCAAAGAACCAAACTTTGAAATGTGTGTCAGTCCACTCCTTCTGGGAAATTTTAGTCATGTCGTGTTTCCTGGTTGGTCTCAGTCCCAAGACTAACTTAGTTATAAGTAAAACCGAGTGAACTCACCAACCCTTGCACTCAAATGGTGGAATCGCCCACCCAGGCTGTTTGATCAGAAGCAAGTCCTGAATCCTCCAAAGAGAGCTAGCTTTGGCCCCGAGTTTGCCTTGACTGAGAGGACAGACCTCGTGTATTGGTTAATAAAATATTGCAGACACTTACTGCTATCAGTAAAAATGTCTGACTTGAAGCCTCTAAGATGGACTAATTGGTGCAGATTATCTTCAATGTACTTACCAATTTAAAAGTCTCGCTTCTTATTCTCGACCTGCATATACCAGTTAAATTGAGCTGATTATCGTTAATTCATCAAATAGTTTATTTAGAAGTCCGGATTCTCGGGTCATGTGGGGTTGAACCTAAGGTCAGATTTCAATCTTGGGCTGCTAGCAATAAGTGATGTGTGGTCAGTGATCTAATGATGGTGCCATCCGTATTTAATTGATTGTAAATGAGATAAAACTTTACTTCCATCTATTTATACCCATCAGCTTGTTACATCTTGAATCAGTGCATAGCATTTAAATCTGCACTTGGTTTTGCTACTCTTTGCTCTCTACCTGCACAATGCTTCTTAAAGGAATACTGTTTCTGATAGCTGCTTTTCTTATAGTATCTTCAAGTGTATGTAGCCATCCAACTCCACCGAAAGAAAACAAGAAAGAACAAGAACACTAGCTACTTCTTGTCTTTTTGACATATGGCTCACTAACTGCTAAAACTTGTTTTTTTTTTTTCCATTTGCAGGCTTCATACAATGACGAAGAATCCCATGAGATGGTAATGATAAAGGAAGTACCTTTAAATCTTTAAATTTTGTATGAACCTATTAGGTGCTTCAAAGCTAAAACAAACTGAAATTTGCAGGGTGTTTTTAGCAAAGTTTTGGCACCAACACAAGCGCCTGGACTACCATTCAAGCCACCAACTCCTTCCCCACCATTGATCAAGCCACCGACACCTTCACCAGTAACCAAGCCACCACCTTCAACACCACCGGCGAAGCCTCCATCGCCACCTACTTTACCACCGCCACCAGCAGTGAAGCCACCTACTCTTCCTCCAGTTAGAACAAGAGCAGGTATCTTTCTTTCCACAGTGTAGAAGAAAAACTACTCCTCTACCATTCCTAGTCTCCTACCTACGTTCTTGAAAATGTGATGTTTTTTCTTTATATCAGATTGCGCCCCACTTTGCGGAGGAAGATGCAAGTTACATTCAAGGAAGAACCTGTGCATCAGAGCTTGCATGTCTTGCTGTGAAAGGTGCAAGTGTGTACCCCCAGGAACTTACGGGAATAGGGAGATGTGTGGCAAGTGCTACACTGACATGACCACTCGTCGGAACAAGCTTAAATGTCCTTGAAAATGGAAGGTTTCTCTCTAGATAGTTAACTAGTAGTAAATTCTGGTTGCTAAATTCTGTGTTCCAAGCCACAAGATTGGAGTGATTATGATGTGTATGTACCAGACTTGCAAATGTATGTTTGCAGACATTAATATATCGTTTCATCAACTTCATCTGTTTCACAAGATTTAGATTTTTTTCAGTAACTTAGCATGCTCTACATCAGCCATTTCCAATTTTAAGTTTGAAGTTGAAGAGGAGCAGAACCGTGTAAGGGAAAGAGAAAACATAATGTACAGCCATAAACAGTCAGGTAGAACTTATAGGCCAAGTTAAGCTAGAGTTAGTCGGACTCAACCTATTCATTGTCATCTAGGCTGGACAAAATTAGTCCAACTTGGTACGACTAGAAGTCAACAGGTTCAGTTCGAGTAAATTAGGCTTTGGGTCCAATCCTAACTTAAACTGATTTCCATCCTAGTCATAATTTTTATTACTCCTTTGTATTTTCAATATTAAAAGTGATAATAAATAATAAAAAAGAAAAATGATATATTTATCCATTCAATCCAAGACCAAGGAATGCTTATTTAATCATGGACTTCTAACTACACAAATTATCTATCACAGGCTAGCGCTATGATGGGTCTTGTTTTCAGAACTCAACTCTCGAAGAAAATCATAACTATTATCGTTTCATTTTCTTGCTCTGATACTAAAATATGTTGGACATCGTTTTCGGAACTCAACTTCTTGCTTCGATAATAAAAAATTCGCATACTTTAAATCGTTTGAAAGTTAGAAATTAACTTAGTCAAAATTTTCATAGATCAATACCGAATTTATCCCAATTTTACTTTTTTTTATTACAACATCATTCAAAGTAATTCAACTTATAATTAAAATTCATCTCACGCCCAAACCTCAATTCATATGATTCTTCATATTGTTCAGCCCGACTTCTCTAGCCCGATTAAAACATCAATAACAAGTTTATTTTTTGTGCTTGGCCTATACTCTAGAAAACTCGACTGGGCGAGTTAAGATTGACATCCTTAATATCTTTATGATCTTATTTATTTAGATTTATAATAAATTTTTTAATGAAAAAAATGAAGTTGAAACGAGGAAAAAAAAGAATTCATATTTCTAGACATATCATAATCATATATGTTATTGATTAGAAGTGAGATTAGAATAAACAAATTGTTAATATCTAACTAATGAAAAAGTGATCTTTAAGGAATTCTATTTTTAGAAAATCCAAGTTCACAATCAAATAATTTTTTTGCTATAAAAATAAAAATACACATAATTTACAAGTCTAAGTGATAATTAATATTTTAAAAATCAGACTCAAAGTTAAATCAGTCAAATATGAAATTGAGTGCAAATTGAATAAAATTAAAAGTCGCTTTTATATGTTAAAGAATTTAAATTTAATTAAAATATATATTAGTAAATAAAAATTAATATCTTTATTTAAGTGAATAATAAATTATTAATAAATACAAATTAAAAATAAATTATTACTTTTAATAATAAAAATTATTAAAATAAATTGAATTGATAAATGAAACGATTCAAAATTTTACCAAACCAATTATGTTTTTTAATCATCGGATATAATAAATATTTTTTCTTAGAACATAACACAAAATCATGTGAAATTGGATCTTGATTAACGATGCTATGATCCAAAGCTCCAATTTCAGTTCTACTTAACGGGCAACGACCCGATCCAGAGCACCGGTAAACCATTACTAGAGAGAACAAAGTTTTGAACACTTGGGAACAGAGCACACGATCATGGGACTAAGTGAAGGGATCTTGGGAGTCAAAGAAGGAGAAAGCGTCAAAGCAGAGGCACCCAGAAGAAGATTGTGGCTCAAGAGAAGAGAGAGATGGCTAGTGATACTAGGCGTTGTTCTTCACGCCGTGTATATGCTAAGCATCTTCGATATCTATTTCAAGACCCCAATTGTTCACGGCATGGATCCTGTCAAACCCCGCTTCAAAGCTCCCGCGAAACGCCTTGTTCTCCTTGTGGGTGTGTTTCTTTTTCTGCGTTTGATGAATGCATGGCAATGGCACTGGTGAAAGATGATATCTTTTTGCTTCTTGTTTGATTTAGTAAGCTGAAGTTGTTGGTTATGTGAAGTTGGGCTTGTTGTACTTGTTTGTTATGCAAAATGGTGCTTGTCTAGTTTCGCTATTGAGAGGAGTTTCCTGATGTGAAAACGGATTTTTTTTTTAATGAAAAATTTGAGATCCCAGGTTGCTTGTAGCGAATATTTTAGTTGAAGGGTCAATGAACTCCTTTTATGGTGGAAATAGTTCTAAAAGAAGTAATCAAATGTTCTCTTTGTTGTTGTTCATTCATTTTTGTCATCCTTTATTTATCCCACTGTGCAACTTCATTTGATGATAAATATGACTACAGCTGATGGCTTACGTGCTGATAAATTTTTTGAGCCGGATCTCGAAGGAAATTATAGAGCACCATTTTTGAGAAGTATAATAAAAGAGAAAGGTAAATGGGGAGTATCTCATGCTCGGCCGCCAACAGAATCAAGGCCTGGACATGTTGCTATCATTGCTGGTTTCTATGAGGATCCCAGTGCAGTTACTAAAGGTGGAAACTTGGAACACCTCTCTTCCAGTTCAATGAAAATCTCTCATTGCTGACATTTAGTAAAGTGAAGCTGTGCATTCCGTCATTAAAAAACTTTAATTGCACTTGCAGGGTGGAAAGCCAACCCTGTCGAATTTGATTCAGTTTTTAACCGAAGCAGGCATACGTTTTCTTACGGTAGTCCAGATATTGTTCCAATATTCTGTGGTGCTTTGCGACACAGCACATGGAAATCCTATCCTCACGAGTTTGAAGATTTTGCTACTGGTTCGTAATCACTGATTCAGATGTTAATTTATTGGGATCAAGGGCTATTGTTCATAATTGGCCTAATACAATCATTGGGAACTAAATTCTTGCGTTAAGATTCCCAAGGTTCTTTCTTTCTCACATTTCTTCAATTCTTTATCAAATGAATAGTGTTAATGCAGATGCTTCCTTTTTGGATGAGTGGTCTTTTGATCAATTTCAGAGCCTTCTGAATAGGTCCGAAGAAGAACCAGAGTTGAAGAAGTTACTTCTACAGGATAATCTGGTTGTTTTTCTACATCTACTGGGCTGTGATTCAAATGGTCATGCACACCGTCCTTATTCATCCATCTATCTCAATAATGTCAAGGTCGTGGACCATATTGCAGAACGTGTATACTCTATTCTTGAAGATTATTACAAAGATAATCATACTGCTTATATATTTACAGCTGACCATGGGATGAGTGACAAAGGTTGTTCTTGTTCAGTTGTGATGAGCCTTTTTTTGTTTCATGCTTCTTTGCGTTTCATTAAAACTTTTGCTTTTGTGATGTTTATGTAGAAAGGGCATGGCAGATGTCAATGATATAAGTTTGGCTGTTGATTATAGTTCCATCTATGTTTCTTATATTAGAGATTAAGATGTTGAACACCTGGACTTTGATTCTTACAAAGCTGATTTTTTCGTTGGTTTTCCTATTAATTTGTGCACTTCATGCAAATCTGCATTTTTTTATTCAATAATTTAGTTTTTGAGTGAATTGGATTTCATATTGGAAATGTTCCTATGTTTCTGATTCTGCTTGTAGGTAGTCATGGAGATGGACATCGTTCAAACACTGATACTCCCCTAGTTGTTTGGGGAGCAGGCGTTAATTACCCCAGGCCAATCTCTGGTTGCAACCATTCTGATCATGCTTTTCGATTTGTTGATGAACATGTGCACGACATGCCAACACCTGTAGACTGGGGCCTGAAGGGCATTGAAAGGATGGATGTGAATCAAGCTGACATTGCACCATTAATGGTTTTACATCTTCTTCCCTAAAGTTCTTTTGATTACAGACATTGTTTTGAGCTCTGAACTGTTCTTTAGCATTATTTGTTAAGTTCTCTATTAACTTCTAATTTTGGCAGTCAACACTTCTTGGTTTGCCTTGTCCTGTCAATTCTGTTGGGAGTTTACCACTTGGTTACATCGATATGACTGAGGTCAGTTCAATGGACACCTTTACCTGAATGCCAGACAGTTTTAAATGGATGCCTTGTGGATCTTCTTATGAGACTTTATTGAGTTTTTGGTGCTACCAATTGAATTGCCACAATTAGAGAATTATAAATGTTCGTAAATATGGTTGTCCCAATGTTCAATAAATAGATAAGACATCATTTAGAGAGTCTAAGTTCCTAGATCAATATCAAACATTCCCTAGATATAACTGGTAGACTAGTAGACAGCAGTAAATACCATTGGTTGCCAAACTTAATTTTTCATTTTACTATATCTTCTTCATTCAGGCAGAAAAGCTTGAAGCTGTGTTGGCCAACACAAAGCAAATTTTCAATCAGTTTCTTCAGAAATCACGTATCCTTTTATTGCTCACAATTTCAGTCTCAGTTAGATGAGAGGCACTGTATTGAATCTTAAGCACATGGATTGATTTTCTGTTAGGTTCGACTAAATATCCATGTTTCTAGTTTTAATTTTAATGCTGTTTTAATTGTCGTATTGGCCCTAGCAAAGCTATGTATTGTCCATGGTATTGGTGCCCATAATATGATCAGTGTAAATATACCTTTGATACTTACAAGTAGTTCATTTGGTATGTGATTGGGTTTGGTAAAATTTTGTTTTTCCCTTGAACAAACTTAGAAATAAAGCAGTCAAGCTCATTGTATTTCACACCTTTCAAGCCATTGGCCAACTATTCCTCTATGCTGGAACAAATTGAGTATCTGGTATCAATTAAAGACTATAAAGCAGCAATGACACTGTCAGAAGAACTCAGAAGCTTGGCACTTCAGGGACTGCATTATTTTCAGACCTATGATTGGCTGATGTTGATGAGTGCAGTTACTCTTGGGTACATTGGCTGGATGGTCTATATTCTTCTTCATGTTTTGCAGTCTTATACAACATTTGCAGAAAACGTATTCATGAAGAAGCAAGCTGTATGGAAGAGAAGTTATACTGGAAATGTAATGTCTAAGTAAGCTTGATATATCATGTGCAATATTTTATCTTATTAGAAGAATGGAGTTATAAATAATAATATGAGATATGTTTTTCTTAATTACCATGCTCTTTTGACAATAAATATTTCTTGTCTTATTATCAGGGGCTGCCATTTATATTAACTCCCGTAAAACATTATGAAATTTAGAATACGATAAACAAACCATGTGAATTACCAATTTTTCTTAAAAAAGTTTTACTCACTAAATTTACCCACTTTCTATTGCGCATACTTATCAGGTTACATAATTTAGCTTTGATTTGTGTTTTTTCACTTGAAAGTTTGTTTTTTGAAACTAAGCTGTAAATGTTTGACATTTCTTGGTCTATTTTTCAGGTACATTTTTTCGGATGTCTATTGATGGGATTCATTTCCATTTTATTGTTTGTGGAGCATTCTCCTCCCCTATACCATGCATACATGGCAATGACGGTGTTCCTTTGGACCAGGATACTTGGTGAACATCAATTCATAAAAACATTATGGCGGCATATAAGTGGGAAAAAGTTCAACTATATGAGTCAACTTTTTGCCGCTTGTCTTGTATCGCTGATCATCCTTGAACTCCTGGTATGGGAACTAGTCTTACTATTTATTTTCGAGCTTGAATTTCTGATCAACTTACTTCTGATTTGTACAGGTGAATAGCTTCACAAACCGAAAACTATATACTTGGTGTTTCTTACTTGTGGGGGTAATAGCTCCTTTTTATCTTTTCAAATCAATGCCATGGAGATCTGGGGTACCAAATTTTGTTTGCATATCCTGTTGGTTTCTCTCCTTTTTCACTTTGATGCCAGCTGAAATTCCTGATAACAATGAACTAGTGTAAGTCTTTTTTACATTTTCACTTCTTGGTTACCGAATTAGTTAGTGGATATAAAATCATTAAGTGATCAAAGTAAATGGCAGTTTTTGGCTAGTAAGAGGTTACATGAGTATCATTTAAAGACTTCTTGAACTAATCATGGTTTCTACTAAAGAATTTCCTTGTTAAGATTAACTTTGTTAATAGAAGGACAGTTGTAACTATCTTTCGTGTTCTGATAAAAAAGATTGCTGTTATTCTATCAAATAATATATCTTATCAAAGGCTATTTGGAAACTTTGTTGATATTAATATTTTGGGAGCGAAAATCTAAGGAACCAAAATTAAAAGAAAAAACTTGAGAAATAGCATGCTAAGTTGCTAACAAACTTTTCCATTGTCATCATTGCTCTCACTTGAATTTCCTACTCTACGTACATGCTTGTGTGCAGAATTGCAAGTGGAGCTGTTATTGTCCTGATTGGAGCAGCTTCAAGGTGGGTGGATCTGCGTTCTCAAGGGAATAAACATTGGCTAAGCATCTGTAAATGTGGAACGGAGAAATCTAGATTCTCTATACTATTTTACATACAGGTGCCGCATTCCTCTTATTTTCTGTTTCAGTTACAGGTACTTAAGCTCCTTGAGAACAAAAGACTGATGTAGTATATGGATTAAATTTAGGAATTTTTGGTTGGGATTGCCGTAGTGATGGTGCCGTTAACAACATCTCATAGAACGGAAAAAAGGGAACTGCATGCCTTACACCAGCTAATAAACTGGTTTGTTGCTGGTATTCTTCTACACCATCATTCAGTTTTTACTTGCTCTTAGTGATTCTTTGTAAATTCTCAGATAATATGAATAAATTGCCATTTTTAACTTTCCCGTCAAACAGAAGCATATTTTTTTGTGCTACAATTGCACAGGTCGTCGATTTTTATCATCTGTTATGCTTATAGCTATATCAATATGAAGTTTCCAGCTTAATCCTATTAGTCACAGCAATGCTCATATATTACATGCTCAAACCATTTCAATGGCATGACACCTTAATTGCTTCTTACTAAAGTGATTATTTTGTTCTAGGTTTCTCAATGGCTCTCCCACTTTTTTCGGAGTGCAGCCTTTTGTCAAGGCTTACTTCTATATTTCTTGGCTTTGCACCAACATTTCTGCTTCTTTCAATTGGGTAAAATCGTATTTCAGACTACAGTTATTTAACAATTAAGTGGCACGAGGAGTTTTATGGAACCTTTCTTTCTTTGTGCCATCTATGATTATGTCAGATATGAAGCTCTCTTCTATGCAGCACTTGGTGTTGTGCTTATGGCTTGGATCCTTTTTGAGAACACGCTTCTCCATCTAACTAAGGTGAAAAATTCATCTGCTTCCATGAGAAACACAGATGAACGTGTTACAATTCAAAATGGTCATAGATACTTACAGCTATCTGACATGAGAATTCCATTAACATTTGTAAGTCCTATACGTCTTCTAATTGGCACTATTGTCTTTCCTTTTCATTTCTGCATATTTGAGCATGCATAAAGTAACTATTCTGAAATCATTTATAGGTAATTTAATGAATACTAAAGGATCTTCATCAATAGTTTAGAAAGGTGGAAATGTAGCCCGACTCTTGCAGAACTCGTCCTTTTTACCAAATTAAAATTTTATGTTCTTTGTTTGGTCAGTACAGTCATTTTGCCAGTAAGATAAGCAGCATAAGAAGTTTTTATTGCTTTCTTGTATTGTTGAAAGAATGTTTAAAGTCTAAATCAATGAGTTTCAACTAAGGCATTCGGCCCTGACATGTTTTTCTTTCCAGATGGTTTTATTTAATGTTGCTTTCTTCGGAACGGGAAATTTTGCAAGCATTGCTAGTTTTGAGATATCATCTGTCTATCGTTTCATCACTGTCTTCAGCGTAAGGAAGTGAACTCTGAAATGGATATGCTTGTTTCTTTTTCTAATGTCAAGTGTGGAGCTAATGTCATCTGTTTTTCATTACAGCCATTTCTGATGGCAGCCCTACTTATCTTCAAGCTATTCATACCGTTCATGCTGGTTATGTAAGTGAAATCTTTTTCTCATGGTACAGATATTCACAAGATGGTAACATGCTTTGTACTGGAATACTGTTGTGATTCGTAATACCATTTGTGGGATCTAACAGTGGTTCGGAGGCATTATACCGTGCTATCGATTGATAGTAGTTAATATATGGTTTTAAATCAACTTCCATCAGCAAGTTTCCTTTCTTTTCTGGTTTTGATCACTGATTAAATATTAAGAGCCAATGAGCTACTTGCCATCATAGCAACCATGATCTTGCAAGTTTCTGTCCGTGTTGGAACTTTTGCTTGTTTCCCTTAAACAAGTTGCTAGAAAATCTTAGTTATGTTTACTTGCTTTGAAATGAAATGCAGATGTGTGTTCAGTGCAATAACCAAACTCCATCGTCTTCCACGGCTCGGATGTTACTTTCTTGTTATACTATTTTCTGACGTGATGACCATCCATTTCTTCTTTCTGGTAAAGTCGGTTGCCTTCGTCTTGATTTCATTACTTTTCCTTGACACTTATTCCCCTATAATGCACTTGCTTTAACCATCAAGCCATTTTCGCTATATCTTCTTTCTAACTTTTCAATGTTGAGCACATTTAAAACAATCCTCCATTATTTCATCTCTTTGAGCACTCGCTGCCATTGCTGATCAAAACATGCAGGTCAGAAACACAGGAAGCTGGATGGAGATAGGTAACAGCATCAGCCATTTCGGGATTATGAGCGCGCAGGTTGTCTTCGTGCTTTTACTTTTTGCTCTCACTAATGTATTCACAAAAGACATCCAAACCAGACCACCAAGCTTGTACTCTCAGAAAGCAGTGTAAGTAGACAGATACTAGGAAGATTTTTTGACACAACATTAGCTGCCAAGGTTTCTCTTACAATGAGGTACTTGTCTAGTTGTCTTCCTTCATGTAAGCTTCTCTAGGCATAGTAACTTCACATTTTTGATGTTTAGTTCTTGATTCTTGTAAAACTGCATATTTTGAGGTGTGGGCTGATAAGATTGTCTTATGTTTTAATCCAATGTCTAAGAGAAGATCCTGCATTTTTGACCAGAGCTTCTCACAACTCTCATGCATATATATATATACATATCTTCAAGCAACTAGGGGTAGCAATGAGCCAGACATTCTAAGGTCCGAGCCTAATTTTAAACTCGAGTTTGAGTTTAATCAAATATATTTTGATCCGTTAACTTCGGATTAAGTTAATTTGTTTTTTTTGTAATTAATTGGATTTGAAAAAAAATATCAATTTAAACTTGGTTAAATCCGATTTATATAATGATTTGTAAAAAGAATATTTATTAAAAATTATATCACAAAATTAATCTAATTATTTTGTTAAATAATTTACTAATAAATACAAATATTATTAATGCTGCTTAAATGATGTAATGATCAAATAATTATTTATTTAGTAAATATATCCTTTTTATTTTGATTCCTATCCCATCGCTTAATTGGTTAAATGATTTAGTAATATAATTTTATAATATTAGTTAAAACCAAAAAATATGAATTAAATACTATATATTTAAAATATATTTCATTATTAACTCACATGATTAACTTTGTTAAGGTTATACAAATTGAACCCATTCATGGAAAATAATAAGTAGGATTTAATAAATTCAAGATTTAATAAACTAAAATTTTAAAAAATGCTCTTGTTATTAATCAATTTAAATTTATTGATAACTTTATAATAAATATAATAATTTAAGGTATACTTAAGGATGATAATGGATCGGATTAGGCCTAACTTACTCAAACTCGACATCAGTGTTTTGAAACCCAGGCCGGACATCGTACCGGCGTGAAGTCATAATTATGCAATAATTATATTTAATTATATATAATATTAAAAATATTAAAAATACAAAAATATACAAATAAATAAAATAAATAAGAAATTTATTGAACCAGTGGTCGGATCGGATCGGTTCGACAGGTCAATTGATCGGTTTTGACCGGTTCTCACTGATTCAATTGAGAACCGATTTTTAAAAGTAAACCAAACTGGATAGTCGACCGATCACCGGTCGAACCGGCCTGTCCGATCCGATTTTTAAAACATGACTCGAGATAGTATCTACCCGAGACCAACCTTTTTTATCTTTTAATATAAAAATAAAAAATGATGCCTTTTTTCAATAAACCTACGAGGTGTTCTAAGTAGGCCCAATATTTAAGGATGATAATGAATTGAATTAGGCCCAACCTACTCAAGCTAGAAATAGTATCTACCCAAGCCCAACTTTTTTTATCTTTTAATATAAAAATAAAAAATGATGTTTTTTTTAAACTTATAAGGTGTTCTAAGTAGGTCTAAATTGTTGGAAACACGTTTAAGTCATTACCACTCTCTTATTAATCAATTTAAATTTATTGATAACTTTATAATAAATACAATAATTTAAGGTATACTAAAGATGATAATGGATCGGATTAGGCCCAACCTCCTCAAGCTCGATATAGTACATGCCCAAGCTCAACTTTTTTTTTTATCTTTTAATATAAAAATAAAAATGATGCCATTGCAGGTATTTTGAGTAGGCCCAAATTGTTGGAAACACGCTTAAGTCATCACTACTCTCTAATTAATCAATTTAAATTTATTGATAGCATTATAATAAATACAATAATTGAAGGAATTTTTAAAGATGATAATGGATCGGATTAGGTCAACCTACTCAAGAGATAATATCTGCCCAAGCCCAACCTTTTTTATCTTTTAATATAAAAATAAAAAATGATTTCTTTCTTCTTTTTTAAGTCATTACCACTGTTAGATTAATCTCTGCATGTGCGTTGTGGGATCTCACAACTCAGTACTACCACCATGTATTTAATGCTGCTGCGTTCAAAAGCGGTTCGAACTCCTGTCCTTAAAGGGAGAATCAGCCCCTCACCGCCGAACCTGAATACTCGGTGGTATTCAAGAACGGATCCATAAATTTTTTTAAGTAAGATTAAAATTTTATTAGAGATAAAACAAAATCTTAATTTTTTATGAGTTAAAAATTTAAAATATAAAATTTTTAATATAAAATTTTTTGGAGCCAGTGGAGGCAAGTGGTTGGTGGTATTAGTGTCGGGTTTAAAGTCAGGCAAAGCCTGAGCAGCTCGAATCGAAGCCTCTGTTTTTTTTAAATTGTCAATCCCCAAATGTCATTTATTCAGTTCAGATCCTTTGTTTAATATTATGGTGTCTTATTCTTTCTCATAAATTTCAATCATTTATTTATGTGGGTCTCACATGGGCTTCGCATAAATGAACGCGGTACCTGTAAAAATAAATGACTAAGATTTATGGGACAGAATAAAATATCATAATATTGGACAGAGGATCCTGTCCCTATCTCTACAATATAGCAATAGCTTGGGTGGCAATCCGAATCTTCTATCTAATATTATAGTTTCTTATTCTATTTTATAAATCTCAACTATTTATTTATGTAAGACTGGCGAAAATGAATAACTGAAATTTACATCAAAAAATAAAAAACGGTAATATTCAACGAAAAAAATCCTATTATATCAAAGAAAGAAAAAAAGGAAAGCTACACCTAATCATTCAGCTTTAACATGTAATTTACCACTAAAAGAAAAGAAAAAAGAAAACTTCGTGGAATCAGTA
Organism: Erythroxylum incrassatum; assembly: GCA_026546855.1. NCBI lineage: Eukaryota > Viridiplantae > Streptophyta > Magnoliopsida > Malpighiales > Erythroxylaceae > Erythroxylum > Erythroxylum incrassatum. The sequence goes on from JANVCL010000001.1 coordinate 24,230,482, forward strand.
TTATGAGACCCTTTCCTTCACGCGTGAGCTCCAATCAAACTTTTTTTTTCCTGACAGGGTCCTGAAATAAAACGCCACCTTCTTAACTTTTGCTAAACACTTCACTGTTCTACCAGTTTAATATTCTCCCTATGGTTTGTTTACATTAAGCAGCGGACTTCAAGTCAACATCTTAACTAAGAAAGTGTCAATGCCTTTAAAGAATGACCATGGATGCAAGTTGCGAAAACAAGAGTCTAACTTTATTTACAGGTCCAATAGCTGAGAAATTTCCTGGAGCTAACTAGGAAAGAGCTTATGTACAAACCTTATAAGATTGTTTATTCCCATCCGATTGGCTAACTTCTATCTGCAATCTTCTTCTGAAACTGGTAGCACTTTGAAATGTCTCAGCCAACCTTGTGAGTTCCTTTTTCCTTGTTCCTGGGAAGTTTCTTACCTTGGAAATGAAGAAGTTACATGATTAGAACTTGTCAGGTTTCGTGTTTTTTTCATCTTGCTTACGTTTTTTAACACTTGGTGTTCACAGATTTGTCAGTGGATCAGAGACAGGAAATCTAGCGGTTAGCTCTGGGTTGCTCCATCAACCTTGGAATGCAATCGGGTCCTTGTACTCAGAAGTCAACTCACAGAACCAAGCTCTTCGCTGGAGAGTTGTTGAGGAATCAAACCAGACCCTCATAGCTTTTGTCACTTCACCAGTTTGGACAAGACAACATCTTCAACAAGATGGAGATCTGGTTTCTTTGGAAACTCTTAAGCAGGAAAATTTTGCGCAGTTTGACTTTTTGATTCCCTCAAACAACTCATCTGTTTCCATTCACAGAGCTGCAATTACCCTTTTCAGATCTCATGTTGATGAGCTCACTAAGCTCATAGATAAGGTATGCATAACTTTTGTTTTACTTTAGATTTTGGATGATTGGACTCTCATGTATTTCCTTCTTCTTGTATGCTATGTTCAGTACTACGACTACGATTCAACTGCTCGCTATGATTCAACTGCTCGTAAATGGTCGCTGAAGAGTCCATTGGTGATTACTGGACACGCTCTAGGAGGGTCAATAGCCTCTCTCTTCACTTTGCTGCTGCTAGACTTCCTCAATCAGATATCCACCGAGCATCCTCTTCTCTGTGTCACTTTTGGCTCACCATTGCTCGGTGACACTGGACTTCAACAAGTTATCTCTGAATGCGAAAGATGGAAGGCTTGCTTCCTCCATGTTGTAGCCAACAAAGACCACCTTCCTAGGCTCTTCATGGCACACACCAATCTTCCTTACAAACCATTCGGTACATTTATCTTGTGTTCCGATTCTGGAAGTACTTGTGCAGACGACCCTAGTGCAGTTTTAGAATTGTTGAAAGCAACGGGAATGGAAAGCACAAATCAGGCCTCCAATGGAGATTTTCCGCTCTACTATTATGGGAATATGGTTAACCATCTCGAGTCTAGAGTTAAGTTGAAAGGAAATTCACGGCTGAGGGTATCAACTGTAGATCCTCTTATTGCAGGGATAAATCTGCAACTGGAAGTTTTTGGAGATGACAGTATGCTGGTACATAAATCTTGTTACCTTCTTCGAAGTTATTATACTTATTTCAGATTTGCAAGGCTCCAATCAATATTAACAGATTTCTAGTTTCTGTAATAATTAGTGTTTTAACCAATGATTGATCGAATTTATTAGCAGCAGCAGAACCAAACCAGTGACCTCGACAACCTGATCAAGAAACTGAAAGAACGAGAAACAGCCTGTTGGCTAAAGAAGAGGAAGGATATGAACCCGAAGAAGAAGTTAAATGACGTAAAGGTGAAAATGGCATATATGGGTCAGTACAAGAAGAAATACATGAGAAGTGATATGGGCTACTATGACATCTACAAGAATATGCAGTTCAACGTTGACATCGACATTGCCAGGTACAAGAAATTCCTGGAAATCTACTGGAAAGATATTGTTGAGAAAGCTGAGAAGATCCCCTACAAGGAAATGGCAAGAATAAGAAAAGGTCATCTGTATGCTGGAACAAATTACAGAAGAATGGTTGAACCGCTCGACATAGCTGAATTCTACAGAGAAAGTGGCAGAAGAGACTACGAAAAGAATGGAAGATCGAAGCACTACATTCTGTTGGAGAAATGGGCTCAGGATGATCCGGATAGAGATGGTACAGCTACTAATCCTCCATCTGACGAGAAGAAGAAAAAGATTGCTGGTATGCTGACAGAAGATTCTTGTCTCTGGGCAAAGGTTGAAGAAGCTATCATTTCATGCAAACTGTTGAAGGATGCAACATCCAGTGACCAAGAGAAGCAATCATCAAAGGAGTCCCTTGAGTGGTTTGAGGAGTACGTAATGAAGCAGATTAACAATTATGCAGTTTCTCCTGAGATTTTCCTGGAGCAAAGCAGTTTCATGAAGACATGGTGGAAAGAGTTTCAGCAACTTATGGGACCAACTCATAGCTCTCCAATCGTTGAGTTCATGAAGAATGGCAGATACAGGCAGTATAAGAACGGATGCTACTAGCAGTAGTGGATTCTGAAATGGGATTGCATCAGATTCTCACTATCTCTATAAATGTCTGAACTCTACTTTAAATCTAAATTTGGTACTTTATGTTGAGCTTTGTCTTTATGCGTCTGTTGTCATGTTGAACCTAGCTGCCTGCATGGCCGTCTTGGCATAGAAGCAATTAGGTTTTTTCAATGTCCGGGCTGGGCTTAGGCCCAAAAATTATAATTAAAAGTTTGAATTCCATCAAATATTTTATCCTAATAAATAAAAAAAATATTTTATCTTAAATGTGGCAAATTTATTATGAAAAATAAGTTTTTTCTTTTTTTATCCGCCTTTTAAATCCTTTTTCAATTATTGTGTAGTGTATTTATTAATAATAATTTCCTTAGTCATTTTAGTTATTTTTTATTTTTATTTGTTATTTATATATTTACTTATTTTATTATTTATTTTTATCTTTGTTTTATTATTTATTATGTATTTTACTTTTAATATTATTTATATCTTGATCTTTCTATTTTAGATTGTGAATTTTTTATTTTTATTCCATTTGATTGTTATTTTTATGCAGTTATTTCTGTATATGTTTTACTTTTATCCTCCTCAAACTAATATTACGAATACTGTATCAGATTTGTTATCAGATTGGATTCTAGCACGGTACTGTATTGATACCGGTTAATATCGAATACCATTTCGGGTAATTTTTTAAATTTATGAAATAGTCTTTGAATTTTTTTAAAAATTACAAAATAGTCCATTGTTATATTGTACAGTTATATTATACATTTTTAACTCTGTCTCAAAAAATCATAATAATAAATAATAATCTCAATTTTAATTTAAATTACAAAATTTATTTAATAATTATTAATAAATATAATTAATTTGAAAATATATTTTTAAAATATATAAATTTCAAATAAATTTTGATTTTATAATTAAAAATATATAAAATAAATATTAGTTCATAAATAATAATTTTTAAATTATTTATTTAAAAATTATTTTTATTAATACTTTATTAATAAATATTATATAAAATATTTAAATAAAGTTAAATAAAAATAATTTATTTTTAAGTTTTATTTAATTTATAATTATTATTAGTAATAAATTTATTTATTTTTATTTTAAAAATAGAAATTAAAAATTCACAATAATTATGAAAGTTGAAGTAAATAAAATAACTAATTAAAAAATTAAAAAAAGAGATAGGAGAAAAGGAGGGAAGGTTTAAAATTTTTTGAAAATTTTGCAAAAAAGTTCTTTTTTTTTAATTTTTCTATACCGGCTAGTATTTGGCTGGTATTTTGAATACCGATCGATACTAACTGGTATCATCCGAAACCAATCGATACTGACCGATATTTAAATTTAGTACAACCGATCTTTCGTTTTGTAACAATTTTAATTCGGTACAAAACGATATCCATAATTTTGGTTCGAACAATAATTCAAAAACTTTTTTCTTTTTTTATCTGAAACACTTTCTGTTAGTTAAGAATATATTAATAGTAACAATTTAAGTATCTTTAACATTAACTGTACTTTTGCTTAA
>JANVCL010000001.1:24247968-24263379 GCA_026546855.1 Erythroxylum incrassatum
GGGGTAAATTGTCTAGTACAAAAATTATAGACCACATTTTATAAGAAGTACTCATATTACTAAATGGATTAAATCCATCATAGGACAACCCAAGTCGAACATTACAACAGTCCTCTACAAACCATGTAAACTTCCCATCAAAGTCTTTCTATGACTGTTGTGTGCAATTTCTGTTGACTTTGCTTGCCTTCATGTATTGATTTTGGTTACAAATTCTTATCTTTTGATCCAAATGCGAGATGAATTGAGTGAAAATGATGTGAATATTACATACATGTTAATTGGATTATCTTGTGAATGATGCATGAAAAAGTAGAAGAATTTTGTATGAAAGGATGAAATGGGACGTAAAACAATGATTGTAATTAATTAATTCAAGCATAAATGGTGTCACACTTATGACTATGGAAGTCACGAGTGTGACAATAGGAGTCACACTCGTGACTCCCACGTCATGGTTGTGACAATGGTGGTCACACTCGTGACCACCTCATGCACACCCGTGATAGCATTTTCTGTAATTGTCTAACTTATTACGTGGCAATTGCAAGTTTGAGGGCTCGAAAACCTAAACCTAAAATGAGACTTCAAATAGAAAGAAGAGAGGTTGGCAGCATGGCTAGACTCATTCAGGACGCTCTGGGATTGCAAAAGAAAGAAAAAGAGAAGGTGTAGAGGTGAAGAAGAGAGAAGAGAACAGAGAGTAGTCGGGTGAGATGAAGAAGAAAAACAACAGAGAGGTGAAGTCAGAGTTAACATCTAGTCGTCTGGATGATCATCAACTAGAAGCAGAAGTAGAGAATTAATGTAGAAGGCTTGAGACTGGTAGGAGACCACTGCAACTCCCTCATCCAATCCTTGTTTGCTTATTATGTTCTTATCTGTTGCATTATTTCTTTGCTATTTTACTAGAATCACTACTATGTTAGCTTAACCGACTACTACTCTGTTAGCTTTTGATAGTTCATTTGTTGCATTATTTCTTTGTTATTTTACTGGAATCACTACTATGTTAGCTTAACCGACTATTACTCTGTTAGCTTTTGATAGTTCATTTTGGGTATTCATTTGATTTATTGCTTTAATACTTCTCTTATACTGATAAAGATGGGATTGAAGTAAGTGAAGATGATGAATCTTGTTTATTCTAAGATGGGCTGATCTCTTTTTCTTGAGAATTAATGTAGCTAGTTTAGTCAAATATACATGATTGAGTTACTGTTGTATTGTCTTATTATTTGCTACAGTTTTTGAACTGAATGGATGTAAAAACATGACCAAACTTTGGATCATTTTGGTATTAAACAAAGGATTGAGAGAAGAAGTTTAATATGGAACGAAAAACTATAGGCGCTTAGGTTAAGAATTAGAAATCTATTAACTTAAGTGGTAATTATCAGTTGGCTTTCCATAATTAATTCGGATGATAACTTGTCGAATATGAAAGTTAGATTTAGTTTATTATTTGAGTTGATCTTAGAACCTAACTGTTAATTTTAGTAAGACAATTATCCAATCATTTCCCTTTAATCATGTGTAGGAGATTAAATTAGTGAAATTAATTATCAAGAGTTTCCTACTTCAATTAATGTATTCGTTTTTACTTCAATTACTTTTCAATTTAATTTTGTGTTTTTCTTTAAAGTGTTCACTCAACAAATCAAGATAGAATGTTTAGGATTCCATCTTTTTTTTTGTTCAAGATTAATTTAAGGGAACCAATTTCACCTCTTTGGGAGATGATCCTAGGTAATCAACTTTAACTACCTCGTATGCTTTTGTGTAAGATAGCCTAGGTATTTTTAGAATTTATTTTGGCACAACAATGACATTATCATTAATGCATCTTTTTTATGCCACCTTAAATCGATAGTTGTTTTTGTTAACATAAATAGCCCTTATATTTATGGTTTAATTGGGAAGTAGCTCAAGACTTTATGGGACATCTTTTTCCCTTTTTCCATCATCCACTTGCCACCTTAGTATACCATAAATTATGCATTCTTAAAGATCCCTTAAATTCTTTTTTTAAAAATAGGACAATCATACTTACAAGCATATATTAATATACCCTAATCCTATGTTACTCAATAATTTTTATGTTCAAAGTAAGATTTGGGCAAATTATAGCCAATCAATAATACATCTTTAAACAAGTCAATCAATATGTCAAAAGAATTATTACTCCACTTGTTATATATCTTCAAGTGCAACAACTTCACAACAAAAGATAGTTGAGAGAAATTGGAGCATCCCAAATATAATTCATCTTTAACTTCTTTAAATAAACTCTCAAATTATCTTGAGTAATTCTACCAAATATATTAGGCATGGTATTATCATTCACAATCTCTATATAATTCCCCATATCCTCCAACATTTCTTGAATTCCATTATTTACATCGGTATTGTTATCAATATCAGCCACATCAATATTATTATCACCTTCATCATCTGGATCAAAACTTCTAACATTACTAGCTTTAAAACATTTGCCATGATAAATCCATCAAGTGTAGAAATTATCTATACTTTGAATTGGCAAGTGATTATATACCATATCTTAACTTTGATTGTTGAAATTTAAGTAATCTATGCATGCACAATGAATTTCACATTCTGAACACATTTGATCTTTAAAAAATGTCAGGAAAGCCTTCACTCCTTCTGATTATTGACTGGATCTCTTGATGAGTCATCCAAATTTTATCTATATAGCTATATAATTATAAGTCATTTAATAAATTATTGAATGCAATTTAAGCCGCAAATAACATAATGGAACCAAAATTGGCATATCATGTTTATATTCTACTGAAGAATGTATTATTGATAACCAAACTATGATACTGTATTATAAAGAATAAAGTATGTTATATCAAATTTGCAACTCAAAAATTGATAAGAACAAATTTTACTTATTAATTAAAGGATTCACCATTCCATTATTTCATAACATATTAATGAATGTACTTAATATAAGTAACATATTACAAGTTAAACAATTCTAGTTACCACTCAATTCATATTCTCACTTAGCTTACTAAATAAATCAACTGATGGATATAACTTTTAGGTTATTAGGTAATTCTGAAAATATAGTTATGTTTTTTATATTATTTAAAAAAATTGAAATGAAAAATGCGCAAAATTATAATAAAACACAATCCACATAATCTAACTTATTAAAAACCATTTAAAGTATAGTCACTCTAAATTATCAAACACTATTTATGACTTGCATGCAACTTATCATATATACAATCCTATCCTTGAATTTGACTGTAAGATGATATCATACAGCCGACCAAGAGCTGAAAATTAATTGTATGATGTGTTAAACAGCCTGTTCATTAGAAGAATGAGATAAGTGAATACATATAGTATTAAATTATTAATATAACAAAGATTAAGGCCAATTAGAAAACTACTTGAATTTACTAGTATAGTTTCATAATTAGTAGTTGTCATTTTAATCCTAACTAATATCCCAATCAATAATTACTCAAATAATAGACATCAAATAATTTTCTAACTATGTAAAACTTTAGGATTTGGTCTAAGCTTAGGTTCGTTCTACCACAAGTTTGACCCAGAATATGATCTACAGAGGGAGTGGTATGTTGGAGATTGTTCCAAAACTTGGAACATTTGCTTATCAGTTACCATTACGTTCATCTATTTATTATTATTAATGTTCATAATGTCTTACCTTTTATTATCAATGACGTTCATGACGTTATTATTACCTCTATTATTATACAACGTTCACCTTAATACGTTAATGTATTTCTTTATGTCTTGATTAATGTATAATGCTCTCCTGTCTTGATTAATGTATAATGCTCTCCTATATATATATATATAACCCTCATATTTGCTTTTTCACTCACTTCTTCTCGCATTGTCGTGCTTGCTTTTTTAGTTTTCTCCATACAACGCTCCTTCCCATAGACATGCTTCTTTACACACAAATTCTCTCTTATTCCACAGTCACACATCTTCTTGTTTTCTCCATACAACACTCTACATAGATACACCTTACGCACTTATTTTCTTCCGTATTTTGCCGCATTTATCTACTTTATTCTTTTGCATTCATGAAGATAGTTCCTAACTCTATCCTTTGGTGTAATAGCCCAGACGACGCTCCCATAGATATTATTTGCTTTGGGTTTGAAGCTCCTTACGGTTTTGTTCTTCCCATCCTTAGGAAAACGCGTCTTAGGGGGAGAGGTATCTATACCCTTATAAGGCATACTCCGTTTCCCTCTCTAGCCGATGTGAGATCTCATCTTTTACCCCCTTAAGGCCCAGCCCTCTTTAGGACTTAGCATCCTATACTGGCACATCGAGTCGGGAACTAGTTCTAATACCATTTGTAACAGCCCAAACCACCCGCTCACAGATATTGTTCGCTCTAGGCTCCAAGCCCCTCACGGTTTTGCTCTTCCCGCATTCGGGAAGACGCGTCTTGTGGGGGAGAGATATCCATACCCTTATAAGGCATACTTCGTTCTCCTCTCCAACTTATGTGTGATCTCACATTTAGAGTACACTGAAGCTGGTGGAGAAGGTTTTAACCCTAGGGTCGGATCCTATTATCCTGTTGCACCGTAGAGAGGGAATTTTCAACTTACGGTAGTGATTTTCACTATGCATTGCATTTCAAATAAGTCGTTCTGATTTAATTATTACTACTATTTTCTCCATACAACGCTTCTTCCCACAGACATACTTCTTTATACATAATTTCTCTCTTATTCCACAGTCACGCGTCTTCTTGTTCTCTCCATACAACACTCTACATACAAACACCTTACGCATTTATTTTCTTTCTTATTTTGTTGCACATGTCTGCTTTATTCTTTTGCTTTTCTTCTGCATTCATAGAGACAATTCCTAACTCTACCCTTTGGAGTGTATCGAAGCTGGTAGAGAAGGCGATAACCTTGGTTCAAATCCCGTTGTCCTGTTGTACAGTAGAGGGGGGACTTTAGACTTAGGGTAGTGATTTTCACGACACCTTACATTTCAAATAAGCTGTTCTGATTTAATTATTACTGCTATTTTCGCAAACATGATAGTCGGAAGAAATTGCAGAAATTTAATCTATGACAATGGCAGCTCGAACCATTATCTAGCAGCAGCACAATCAAATGGTGATCAAGTGCATAGTGTCCTTGTCATTACTTCTAGTTCAAATTGTACAACATGAATCTGACAATTGAAAAATAGGAAGAAAGTTAGTGGAAACAACTGTATTAGTATACATGATTGTTCAAAAGTGAGAATTAAAGGTCAAAGACTACAGAAACAAAATCTTAACTATCTATAGAATCTTACGACTTTTATTTCTTTATTGCCAAAGCACCAAATAAATATTTGTGAATATACCGAAAAGAGGAACAGAGATACAAGCCAGAGGTAGGTACGTGGCTTGGGATAACTTAAGTAAATATTATAAGAAAGTTCCTGTAGGTGGTCAAGCCTAACAGAACAAAACTTCACTTACCTGAATTTTGAGATTCAGAGTTATCATCATTATTGTTTAGAATTCTACTGAATCTACTATTTTAGTAAGCATCAATCCCAAAATTCGAACTCATGAGCAACAAATATGGAAAATGGTAGTCTATTCCCTGAACAACCCATCCTGTACCTATAAACTAAAGTGTTTTTCGCTGATCTTTAATTTTGTCTTCCCATAGATTTTCGTTTTACTAGAAAGTGAATCTAACACCATACAAATTCTTTAACAGTTTTTCTAGTAGATAGGGACAAGGTTTCACACTATTAGACCTTTTCAGGCTTGCACATAGACTTCAATGATGACGGTGATGTTCTGGTGGCTATCAACGGAAGTTTGGCTTCAATTTGCCCTGGCCCATGCAACAGAAACAGAATGTTCTCATTATTCCTTTCATCATGTTAATGAAGCCCATTCAAGGGTCTTAGCTAAAACTAGAGAAAATGCATAAGACGTTAGAAGACATAATCAAGCTTGGTTGGGTCGGCTGTGCTAGGCCCAGGCCCATGTCCACATGTCCACAGCCCACCAAGCGGTAGTCTCCCATGCAAACGTAAAGATCTACGTAAAGACCTAAACCTAGCGTCTATGCCATATATAAGGTACTGTTCTACTGAGATACAGGTACGAGATTACAACCCTAGCTATTCTTCTTTGCTCCCAGCAGCCAAATATTCGACAAAAAACTAACTTGAGCGTCAGAGGGGCTTTCCGAGAACCAACCCTCGGCGTGTCTTTATCTGTTTTGCAGGTATTTGATAGTCGAGATCACGTTGAATAATGGATCCATGCAACAACGCTCAACCTCAGCAGAGTCTGACTGAACCAAAGCTTAATCTTAAGGGAATTTGAATCCCATAAAACTAGTTGGGGTTTTCTGAAGGAACTTATAGGTTCAAAGCAGTGAGGACCAGCGACGCTTTTTTGAATCAACAATTGAAGGGACCAGCGTTGACCTATATTGTACCTGTACAGAGGATAAAGAAGGTTATAGAAGATGGGTTTATGAAAACCGGGGAGTACGTTAGCGTAAGGGAGGATGAATGAAAGCCTGACAAAGCTTACAAGGATGAAAACGATTTCTCCAAAAATTTTGGGCTATAAAATCGAAATCGAAATCGAAGCTAAAACAGATATAGCTAAAATTAGTTACCTACAAATTTAGATATAGGTTATTCACTGAAACAACTTTTGCTACAAAAATTAATACACAATTAAAATAAAGGTAACTAATAGTCTTTAAAAAATTGTAAAATATTTTTATTAGATATTGCTTTGTTACGTTATGATTTAGAAAATTTGTAGCAAAATATTTATTGTTTACTACGAATTTTAAAATATAGCTTGTATTTGGTGTAGTGACTTATCCTTTTAGAGACACCCAATTCATTGCTTGAGCGAGACCACCATGAAGAAGCTAAATCATAGTTGATTAGGGTACGGGAAAATCCTAATGTAGACGAGGAGTTCAAAAATATTATCAAAACTAGTGAGGTATGAAAGAAGGTTCAACATCTATGGAAAGACATCCTCTAAAGAAATTACAGTTTTTCCATTTGCGTTCTTATATTCCAATGTGTCACTTAAATTCCTCTTATCCTCATCGAAACCGTCGACTTTGGTGCTACAACTTCTTTACGTTCTCAACCATTACTGGTGTTGTTTGATATCAAGCAACTTTGGTCTCAATTGTCTCCGTGGAAGGAGACCTCTTTCTCTTTCTCTTCCTTATTTTTTCAAGTTTGTTTCTTATCTTATTATTGCTTTATACCGTATAATCAATCGGTTGATTATAATTTCATAACATAATTATTTAAAATAATATTTTATCTTATATCTTATGTATATTCATTTAATTAAATATGTGTAAAATAAAGTTATGTATAAATGTACATTACAAATGAAATTATGATAAGATTATAATTATAATTATAAGATTCATATTATATTCTATATTATCTCTAAATTATTCTTAATCATTATTTTATTAAGACAAGACATTAATAGAGTAGAAAGACTAGCACACATTATATTTCTTTCTTTTGAAAGAAGTAGTTGATTTCATAAAATAAAGTATGGAGATACTTAAATAAACATATCAGTACTTATTTAAAAAAGTTCATTAAACTGACCCGATTTATAAATTTTATTTTAAACATTACTTGTATATCTATAAAAAAAATCATTGTGATGACTATATAAGTGATCTTTGACCTGAGATCTCCAAAGTTTCTCATGCAGGGATTGCTATGTTATGATAATATGTATGACCTATTATTATCAATGGTAGCTTATCAATTTTTTTTCTATTTTTCCAAACATAACTAGAAAAAGATTGCTAAGGATTTGTTAGGCTTGGTCAGCAAGGAAGAGGGGGGAAGGGTTAAAGATTTATCCGATGTGAGATAACAAATTATTCTAGGAACCCTAGATGCATTTGATAACTCTATCATTCGTTGAATTTGTTAGACTATATAATTCATTAAAAAAAGTTATGACAACTACAATAGTTTTAATTTCCATCTCATAGAAAAAACTTTATATTAGATTAATATAAACTATATAGAAGTAGTTGATTGACCAATATAGAATTTATCACCTAAAATGATTAAGTAAATTGCTCTATTGTTCTACTTCAAAAATAGTTTTCTAATATCATCAATAGAATTAATTACTAATGGTGAAGAATTAATGTGAATAGACTCAAATAAAGTAAATATTAATTTCATGTTTAATTTTTATTATAACATTATATGATGAAATTATTGAATTATACAAAAACATTATACACGAAAAGGTTAATCAAAATTACTTTTACATTTATAATATTTAGGTAGTCATGATGCATCAATCTTAATCTATGAATATAAATCATTTTATTAGATAATTAAATTCAAATTAAATAATTTTGATTTATCTAATCCAAAATACAATTTAGGGTTATAATTTATAACTATTACCAATATATTGAGAAACCTAATGGGTCAATAGTTGATGAGAGAAAAGGTAATCTAATCAAGTTGAAATTAATTATAAATTTGAGAAATTTTGGTATTAATTATGTGATATTTAATAAATAAATACCAATATGAGATATTGAATCTCATTTGAGTTCAATTAATATTTAATTAGATTTAATTATAATTTTAAGTTAATTTTTATTAAAATTAGAATTTCATTTTAATTAAATTATTAAATGGTCCAAATCCTTATTATAAATAGGCGGAGCCTATAAAGAAGATAGCACTTCTTGCCTACCCTTTTATACACTACTTGTAAAGTGCTCTTAACTAGTTTATATAGATACCATTAGAGGTTGGATAAATGTCCAGTTATTGCAATGAACCAATTTCAGAAACATTTGGATAGAAATTACAAAAAACAATATCAAGTTACAAAATAAAGTATAACTCATATTTATGTTTTATTTTGTTGATACATTAAGTAATTCATAAAATTTAAAGTGAACTTGACTTTCGAAAAATAAAAAAATTCTTTTTATTACAATACGTGTAAAATCATATCTCGTCTAGATTTTTCAACACTTATGAAGATAAATTACGATACACATTACAATAGTTGAAAGCAAATGATATAGACAAAATCTATATAATAATATAATTTGGAGTTGGGCAAACATAAATTTTTTAAATACTAACATAACTTCAATAGCAATCGTCTTAGAGTAGTTATGGTTCATATAATTTTACATGTTTTGATTTATGTTTTTAATAATATTTTAAATTATAGAACGTAATCATTAAGCACTTAATGAGCTTAATTATAAATTTTGTCGTAATTTTGAGGCTATGAAACTCATCAATCCTGTGTCTTGTAATTGCAATAAAGTCTCCTTACTTGATTCAGCAAAATGCACCCAAATATATGAACCAATGATCACGTTATACAGGCTATCCATGTTGTGTAGAATAATTGAAACATATTGAATAACTAAGAAAGGAACCAATGCTATTTCTGTAAATATGGAAATTTTATTGCAAAAATATGAAGTACAATAGAGCACAAAAATTCTGGAGGATTTACATGCATATATGTCCTACAAACCATGCAAAATATATTATAGCTAAGCCAAATTCAAAATACAAAGGAGTTGGATAATTGCATGTAACTGCCTATGTGCAAATAACTATCAATAATTGTCGAAGCTAATCCATTATGTCTTGGTTCGGATCAGTCACAAAATTTAGGTTATAGCTAACATCCCTAAGAGTGCATGCAAACCTCATGCTCACGTACGGTCACTGCATTATACCAATTAACGAACAAACCTGAAGTTGTCCCAGTTTCCTCATATAAGGAATAGTCAATGTTCTTAATGTCTTTAAGTGGTTTAGTAAATGTTTTGTGGCTATATATCGTCAAATGGACAAAGGGACCTCACAAACCTCCCCCACTAAAGGGGTTTTACGTCCTTGTTGGGATGTCTTCCAAGTTTTTCTTGATCTTGTCCTTAAATATATAAAGAAGAGTCCTTCTCCCAAGTTATTTCCACTACATCTTTGCTTTCCACTTCACAAGAAATTTAGTTCATCAATTCTTCTTTGTTGTCCCAATAGCTTATAATCAAGAATTTTGTCAAATCTCATCATATAGGACTTGCATATTTAGAGGTGTATGCCTTTGTTTGCTCCTCTCTTATTCCTCATCACTATGATAAAACCTGTTCAAATAACTCAAATGGAACGTAGGGTGAACTTTCAACCTTTTAGGTAAGTTAAGTTGATAAGATATATTACCAACTTTCTTAATAACCTTGAATGGACCATCATATTTAAGAATCGGGGCCTTTGCATTCCATCTTTCCACTTATCTTCTTCCATATTTAAGGAGTAAGATTCAGTAGCACCTTATCACCCACAACAAATTCTAAGGGACGCATATGCTGATTGGCATATTTCTCCATCCTACGCACAACTTTCTGAAGGATGTCTTTTTCTTTATCCAAAAGTCACCGCTTATCTCTCATAAAATTATAAGCAACATGAAACTTGCCTCTAAGCTACTATTTGGCTATCTCCAAAAGAGGCAAAGGATGATGCCTTAAGACTAGCTTAAAGAGACTTTTTCCAGTTATAGAAGATGGATAAAAACTATAAGCAAACATGCACTATCCAATAAATTCAACCAATTTTTATGACTTGCACTCACATAGTGTCTTAAGTAGTCTTTTAGCAGTGCATTAATCCTTTCAATTTGATCATCTACTTGAGGGTGATTAGTAATAGAAAACTTAAGTTTAGCCCCATCATATTGAACAATACTATCCCAAAATTACTAGTTAAATCATCGATCGCTATTACTCACAACATCTGTTGGAATGTCAAAATTTTTCACAACATTTCAGTAAAATAAATTAGTTGCTATCTCTACAGTACAAGAGGCTAGCTTAGCTAAGAAGATATCATACTTAGAAAATGATCAACTATAATCCAATACTGAGGCTTTTCCTTTTATCTTCAAAAATTCTACAACAAAATCCATAAAAATGGGCATCCTTTTTTTAAAAAAAATAAGGAGGGGTTGGAGTAATCTCACTTCCTTATACCTCTCTAATTTATCTTGTTGACAAACTAAGTATATGTGGCAATAAGTTTCAACATCTTGCTACATTTGTGGCCATATATATGCTCTAGATAAGAGTGTCATCATCCTATCTTTACCAGGATGTCCTGCCCATAGAGAATCATATGATTCCTTCATCAACTCTCTTCGCAATCCACTGAAACAAAGCATATATATTCTGCCTCCCTTTCTTACGAAGACCCCATCTTCAAGCCAATATTGTTTAGTAACCTCATCATGTTCTTCTTGCACCAATCGAAAATATGTAGCATCTAGCTTCCCATAATATCAATTTATGTCCATGAAATCTTCCTTAATTTTAAGCGCAACCATAGTTTCTTTTCAACTAGGTGCATCTGCTACTTGGTTACACCATCCAGGCTTATGTTCCCATATGAAATCATATTCAGTCAAGAATTCTTACCAACTAGCTTGCTTGCATAACAGCTTCTTCTACACCTTAAAGTAGGTGTTTTCCACATTATCTATTCTCACCATGAACTTAGGACCTAATAAGTAGACATGCCATACCCTTAAGCAGTGAACTACCGCAACCATTTCCTTCTCATTCAATTTTCTATTTTGAAAGGCCACAAGATGTTTTTCTTGAACCAATAATCCCCTAGCTACCTTATCGAATGCATCATTATAAACTTCAAAGGGAAACTTAAAGTTAGGCAATCGTAAAATTGGTTCTTAGGCTATCACCTTTTGAACTTCTCAAAAGCAACTACGCAATGATCTGACTAGTCTGATTTCCTTCCATTTTTTAGCAATTATATGATTGGAGTCACCTTGTTTTATTATCCTTATGTGAACCGATGATAGTAGTTTGTTAAACTAATTAAATATCATAACTTTTGGACTTTACTCAATGCTTACTAATCCACAATTTCTTGCACCTTGCTAGGATCCATTCTCACCCTTTGGTTGCTTGTCAAATGCCCCAAGAACTTGATTTTAGCTTTAGCAAACTCACATTTTCCATCTTGACGTATAATTTATTTCTTTCTCAAATGATCCAGCACCTATCGCAAATGAGAAATATACTCCACCAAGCTATTGTTGGAAACTACTATATCATTCAAGTAAACCACCAATCCAAATACTCATATAAAATGTCATTTATTAGATTGCAAAACATTATAGAAGCATTTGTCAAGCCATAAACCATAACAAAAAATTCTTAAGCTTTATACCTTGTCACACAAGTGATTTCCTTATGCAATTCTGACCTACCAATAACCAAATTGTAAATCTAACTTAAAGAATATTGATGCCTTACTTAATCTGTCCATCAGGTCTTGCACCAACAAAATTGGATATTTGTTCTTTATCATAACTTTATTCAATTCACTATAATACACACACATCTATAAAGACCCATCTACTTTATTTTGAAATAATATTGGAATTTCATAGGGTGCTTTGGAGGAATGAATGTAATCTTCCTCCAATAGTTCTCCCAATTTTTCTGAATTCTTTGAGCTTCATATGAAACATTTTGTATGGTACTTGGGTATGAGGTTTGGCTCCTGGTTTCAATTCAATTTGATGATTAATTGCCCTTCTCAGTAGAAGTTTTTTTGGCAACTTTGAAGGCATTATGTCCTTGTAGTAATCCAATAATTCAATAATAGTAAGAAGGACTTCTATGGTCAATCTTTCTTTCACTTCCACCATTGTTACAAGAAAATTTTCCTCACCATGCTTGAGCCCTTTCTTTACAACCATAGATAAAATGAAGGAGGATTTATACTTGCCCTTTCCTTCTTTATCTATCCACATTTGATATATTGAGGATCTAGTTCTCCCATGAACATAATCCCACCATAATGTGGATAAATTGCAACCTTGTTTGGTTATAAGAAAACAATTTCGAGAGTAACATCAAAATCATCCAAACGAATTACCATCATGTTGGATTTTCTAGTACATCCATCTATTACCAAAAGGACATTATATGTCACTCTAACCACATCTTTAATTTCGGCATTCATTGTCTTCAATCTATTGGTACTTTTGCTCACTTATAATCTGAATTTTGCAGCCATCCGATCCATAATGAAGGTTTAATTAGCACCTATATCCACCATTGCAACCACAATCATCCCACTAATTTGTAATTGCAAATTCATCAATGAAGCATTTGTGTTGCTTTTCTCTTTCAATATAATGTTCAGCAATTGGAGAGTATTAATAATGGTGGCAACTTCACCCTCTTGTTCATCTTAAGCCACCATTACATTGATTTTTCTTGCTTAGGACATCCCTTGCATAGTGAGGACCACTACAAATATAGCATCTAATACTTTTGTTTTTCTGCCCATTAGTAGAAGCACCATTGTTTACATTAACTTTAGCCTTTCCCTTATCATTCTGGCCATATATTCCTTTCTTATTCGACCTGTGCTTCTAAATTTTGTCTTCTGTTAATGGTTGAATTTCTCTTTGCTATTGGATGAATTGGAGGTTCCCCTGCCTCCTTAACCTATCCATTATAGTAATTGCATTAGGCAAGTCTTGTACTCTTTATCTCCTTAACTCAATATGTGCCCAAGTTTGAAGACCGGATAGGAAATTGAAGAGTTATCTTCTTCATAAATGTTTATGAAGTTTAACATCAAAGAACTAAAGGCTTTCATATATTCCGAAAAGAACCATCCTGTTTTAGTTTCACAAATTCTCTTATGCCAACTAAGAAGTGTTTTAGGGGAGAAATTGCTCTTTCAATTCATGCACAAAGGCTTCCATGTATTAATTATAGGGAATCTAGGATTTAAATCACTATAAAGTCGTGCATGCCACCATAATTTTTCATCTCCAACCATATACATGTTTGTCAATTTGACCATATCACATTCCGACACTTGACAGCTTGTCCCAAATAAAATTTTTCAAAATCTTTACATCCCTCACACCATTAAAGTGCTTAGGTTCAGGGACTTGTAACCTTGTCCAAATGACACCACCATCCATGACACCATGGTTCCTAACGAGAGCCAAGACACCTTTCTCTTATTTGCTTATACCAAAATTGCATCCATTCATTGATGCAATATATGGATTGCCTCATCAAGTTGATCCAATCATAAAAAATCAATGTTTCATCATCTAGAATGGCCCCAATCCATCTGATGCCCACAAGTTATAGGATGAAATTTAATGCTATGAAACTCATCAATCTCGTGCCCTATAATTGCAATCAAGTCCTCTCACTTGATTTAGTAAAATATACTGAAATATGTTAACAAAAGAGCAAATTACGCAGGCAATCCAAGTTGTGAAGAATAATTGAACTACCTTGAATAATTAAGAAAGGAACCAACACAATTTTGGTAAATATGGGACTTTTATTTCAAAAATATGAAGTACAATAGAGCATAACATGTCTGAAGGATTTAAATGCATATATATCTTGTAGACCATGTAAAATAACTACTATAAACACGCCAAATTCAAAAGACAAGTTAAATGGACAGTTGCAGTTAACTCCTTATGTCCAAATAACTATCTATGACCTTTTAGGCTGATTCATTATGTCTTGGTCTAGATTAGCCATGAAATTTAGCCTATAGCTAACATCCCCAAGAGTGAATGCAAGCTTCATGCTCACATTCAGCCACTGCACATTACCAATTAGCCAACAAAACCCGAAGTTGTCCCAATTTCCTCATCCTACGAATAGCCAATGTTCATAACGTGTTTAGGTGATCTAGTAAGTGTTTTGTGGCTGTATATTATCATAGGGAGAAAGGTACATAGTCCTTAATACGGAATTTTGCTCTATGTTTTCACTCATAATTTTGGTTCGTAGGCTTTTGTTTGAGAAAAATTTTTAGCTGACTGTGCAAGGGACTGGCTTCTTCCACATTGGGTTGTTGTCGTCCAAAGTTGTATGTATTGTGAGAAATTTATCATGTTAAGCTATGAATGAGTTAAAGAAAATCCATTTAGACTACTTGAAATTTGATTATCTTTTGGTTATTATTATTTAATAATATATCTACGGTTAAAAAGGGAACTTAGAACGACAAAGAGTAGTCTTTTCTCTATGCAAGCAAGATAATAAAAAGATGAGTGGAGGAAACTACAGTGTCTCTCTAAGATTAATCGAGTTGAAATCCCACCCTGGTGCGACACGTGTCCGATGTCCTACGTGACATCTGGACGTGCAACCCACGAGGGAGGGATTCCTCACCACAGAAGAACTCTCAAAACCAAACTTAATTCGCTAACTCCCGAATGGATCTTGACAAATTCACCTTAATTTGATCTATACAATTGCTCGACTTAGG
>JANVCL010000001.1:24283183-24294026 GCA_026546855.1 Erythroxylum incrassatum
AAAAAGGTTTTGCAAAAGAGATTGATCAAAGTGTAATATGTTTTGTTTTGGAATGGGCCCTAGTGATTAATGAAATTATGATATTTGAAAAATGTTGGTAACTCTTGTAAATGAAAATGTTTCTGAATAAAAGTGGGCTCAAATTTTCGATTACTGAATTTCACGTACGCTGGAAAAAAATTATACTGAGCTTTTGACTCACTAATGGATCTAGTACGCCACCCTCGTGGGGCACGAACTCGGATATCACCTATCGATGTCGGGTTCGAGTATGGTGGGAGTAGGGTGTTACAATTAAGATGTCCACCTCAATCACTATCCGAATAGCCTAGAAGACCATAATTATTTGATGAGGAATAAAATAAACCACGATTAGTTCCCTTTTATGTATCTAATGATTCTTTTGGCAACTTGCATATGGGATTGACGTGGAGATTCTAAAAACTTTCTAATTATACTAACTCCATATGTAATATCAAGCCTTATATATGTGAGACATCATAGAGTTTCAACAATCTGCTTGAAATAAGTTGCATCAACATATGCTTCATCACCTTCTTTGGATAATTTTGTCCCAACCTCCACAAGAGTTGTCATAGGATTGCAATCATGCATACAAAATTTCTTCAAAGTCTTTATAGCATATCTCTTTTGAGATATTAAAATTCCATATTCTCTTTGAACTATTTCAATAACAAGAAAGGATGATATTAAGCCAAGATCAATCATTTCAAACTTAAGAATTATAGACTTCTTAAAGTTTTGAATCTTCTTGTTATTATTTCTAATAAATATTAAATCATCAACATAGAGGCACAGTAATAATAAATCACATAATCATTAGCTTTTATATACAAAGCATACTCGGAAGGGCACCTTTGAAATCTGATGTTGTGAAAGAAGGAATCAATACATTTGTTCCATACCTGAGGTGCTCGTTTAGGTCCATACAATGCTTTCTTCAATTTATACACTTTATGTTCATTGCCCAACTTTACGAAACCTGGTAATTGTTTGACAAATACTTCTTCTTTGAGTGGGCCAATAAGAAATGTGGATTTAACATCCATTTGATGAATTTTCCAGCAATTTTGTGTAACCAAAGCAATGATGAGTCTAGTACTTTCAATTTGAACAACTGGAAAGAATGCCTCTTGATAATCATAACCAGGATGTTATTCGAAGCCCTTTACCATCAATCTTGCTTTATGCCTCTCCACTTCACCACTTGATTTTACTTTTGTCTTAAAAACCCATTTGACATTAATAGCCTTGTGACCTTGTCGAAGGGTAGTAAGTTCCCATGTATTATTACTTTCAATTGCCTATAATTATTCATTCATGGCGTTCACCCACTTGGGTTCTTGAATTGCTTCCTCAAATTTCACAAGTTTACAATATGCAAACATAGTAAAGTGTATCGAATCTCCATCATCATTAACAGCATTTTAGAAATTACCTCAAACTCTCGCAGCATGGCAGATTGTTGGTGATGCCTCATTGGTCTTTCTGCTTATGACATAAAGACTTCATCATTTAATGGAGCTACTTCATTTACAACAGGAATATGGTAGGCTTCTTCTTCCAGAATATGAATATGACACATTTAAGGATTATTGTTCTTATCCATATTCCAATTACAAGCTTCATTTTTGGCAAAATTCACATCCCTACTCACGTTCACATTTTTTGTCGTTAGATTGAACAATTTGTATCCACCATATGTATATCTTCTCTCCTCTTTTTGATCTTATTTGCGCAGGCACATGTGCAATGGAAGCAAACGCCTTCAAATGCTTTACACTTGGCTTATAACCACTCAATGCTTCTGCGAGGGTGATATTTCAAAACCTCATTGTTGGAGTTCTATTTAACAAGTAAACCAAACATGAGATAGCTTCACCCCAGAAAGAATTAGGAATACTTTTGTTCTTTAACTTGCTCCTCACCATATCCATTATGGACCTATTTTTCTACTCTATAATCCCGTTATGTTATGGAGTATAAGGAAATGTGACTTAATGCTTGATTCCATATTCATCACAATACTCCTTGAATTCATTAGAAGTATACTCACCAACACAGTCAGTTTGCAAAATTTTAATAAAAATCCTACCATGTCTTTCAACATAAACCTTAAATTTCTTAAAGTAATCAAAAACTTCATATTTTTGTTGTAGAAAATAGATCCAAGTCTTTCTTGTAAAATGTCAATAAAGGTAAGAAAATACCTATTATTGCCTTTTGATGCCACACTCATTGGGTCACATTTATCATAATGAACAAGTTGAAATGGTTGTGTTGCATGTTGATTTTTTCTATTATAAAGGGCAATCTACATTGTTTTCCGAGAGTATAAGCCTCACAAAATTTTTCAGGATGATGAATACGCAATCCTTTTACCATTTTTTTTAGTAAGCAATTTCAAACCTTGAAAATTTAAATGACCAAAATGAAGTTGCCATAACCAAGATTCATCTTTTATAACAGCAGTAAGATAAGTTTACGAATCTTTGATAATATCAACTTCAAACATACAATTCTTAGTCAAAGGAGCCTTAAGAATCAGTGTAATTTTTTTATATAAAAAATGGAGAGTTGGTTGCCATGTGAAATAAAGTCATATCCTTTTTCTATTAGTTGGCCTATACTAAGTAGATTATACTTTATATTCGACACATATAACAGATTTGAAATGAATTTATGATCTCCAGTCTTTAACTTGATGAGAATTATTCCTCTCTCTATGACTGATATAGTGCTTTCATATGCAAATCTTACTTTGGTTTGGCTTATTCATCCTAATCAACAAAGATTTCTTTCTTTCCACATATATGATTGGTGCAACGAGTGTCAAGAAATCACATATTGTAGTTTGCTGTCTCGTTGGTAGTAGTAACCATCAAGAGAGCATGGTTTCCATCGTCGTCATCTTCTTGTGCACAATGAGCCATATGATCGATTTCTTTATTTCTGCACTCATTAGCATAATGCCTATATTTGTACATGAGTAACATTCAATATAAGATTTATCATACCTTCCTTTACCATGTCCACTACCTCGTCCTCCGTAATTCAAATTTTGTTAGTAACTCGAATTTGATTTCTAATGCTCCTAATTTTGATTGCCTCCTCATCTATGATTATTATTATGGCCACCACGACTGCCAATATTATTATGATGAACACCTCATCCTTGTCCTCTACCACAGGAACCACCAATCCTTATTGTACTGCCTTGCTCATCTTGGATGGAAACTTGACTTTTAAATGCTTGCTTTATGGGCTTTTCAATATGCTTCTCATTCATACATTGTTCATGGGCTTCTAATGTGCCAGATAACTCATTAACTGTCATTTCAGATAAATTATGAGCTTCTTTGATTGCCACCACAATATACTCAAATCGTGTTGTAAGTGATCATAAAAGCTTCTCCACTTTGCACTTATCAGTGTACTTTGTCCTTATCAATGTACTCTTCTCCATAAATTTTCATTTGATTTTGTCAAAGAAAAAACTCGACTTATATAGTTAATGACTTTTTTCAGATGACTCCATTTGTAATAATTCATATTGATGTCTTAAAGTTTGGAGTCTCACCTTTTTTAACTTTGTCTGCTCTTTTAAATGAAGTCATAAAAGCATCTCAGACTAGCTTTGCAGAAGTTGCATCAACTACCTTCACAAATACTCCATCACTCATTACTTGGTGGATAAAATACAAAGCCTTCTTATCTTTCTTTATGCCCTCGTGATAAGCAATTTGTTGCGCCTCAGTTGCACTCTTTGCCAGACTTGGAACTCCATTCTCTATTATTGTTAGCAATTCATGGTAATCTAAAAGCACTCTCATTTAGATGCTCCATCAATTATAATTTTTCCATCTAAAATAGGAACTAAAAGTGGGATCGAGATGTTCATAGTTGTAGGCTCTGATAACAATCTTGTTTCAAGATAAGGAAGAAAAAAGATTGTGGGGAAGATAAAAATTTGCACTTTTATTTCTCTGATTTTCACATGCATATTGTAGAGAATGCTACTAGTTGCACTTTTACTTCTCTTATTTTCACACGCATATTGCAAAGAATGCTACTGGTTTAAATAGACTCAAGAGTAGCCATAATCTTCTACTTCTATAGGATATAATATAATAGAGGCTTATTCAACAATGATATCAATCTAAATTAATCTCCTATTTCTATGGGATATAATAGAGACTTATTCAACAATGATATCAATCTAAACTAACTGATCATAAATTTCTCCAACTGACTACCTAAAATTAGAAATAGAATCGGAATTAGAATTAACAATTCACTAGCCATTGAAGTTGTTGTACTTACCTTATGAAATATACGTGTGATAACTTTTGGACCTTTTCAATGATGATTTACTTCTTTTAAGTACAAAAGTCCATTTTTATTTCATAAGACTAAACTTGGGATTAATATTTAATTTGTGTATGATGATCGAGTTGTTGATCTCTTGCATGTCCAACAACTCCTAAAACCTCTAACCCTGATCTCTTTACAAGGTTATTACTTTTCGTATCTAGGCATGTGTGAATTCCTACCCAAATTTAACCACCAGTTTTGTAGGTTCTCCTTGTAACTATTTATCAAGGCCTCGATAATCTACAACCTCAACAATTATAAGCGGGATGTCTTTTCTTGAGGAAAGTCATATTGCACTTTCTTATGGTGGTAAGGTTCTTTTTCACTTCCCATTTTCCTTAATATATTATAAAGTTCATATTTATTTAGTAAACGCCCATCATAGTATTGAGTATGTAGAGTGATGGTCTGCCAAGTATAGCATTGAAGGTTGTAGGCCTTCTCATTACATAGAACTTCACCATTATTATGGTATGTCTCAAATGGATGTCCACTTTTAATGGGATTGACACCTTACCTTTTACTAAAGTTAGCCTCATTTAAATCTTATTAAGAAGGTATGTGCAGGCCAGAGTTGAGTAGGAGATAAGTGCAAATTGACAAATACATTATAAAATAGGATATTTATAAAGTTGTAGTTATCCACGAAAATACTCGTCCCCTTAAAGTTAGACATTACAACATTGATGATCATGGAATTATCATTTGGTTTATATAGGCATCCTTAATTAATATCAAAACACATTTCCTCTCTCTTTTACCTTTTAAGTTTAGATTTGTGTACAACATTCACCATATTGCAGTGACTTTTTAGAGACTTTTTGATTTGCGACTCACTCAACTTCAAGCCTTCTTCTACCTTTATATTGATTACATTAAAATCAAGAGATTCAAAGGGCGACTATCCATACTGCAGATTAGGAGACCATATTGTAGTTGTACAATGTTGCGCTTCTCTATCAACTTTGGGTCTTTGTGCTAAAAATTATCCTAATTACCCTTTATGAATCAAGTCATTATCTTCCTTCTTTAGGTCCCTAAAGTCTTTAGTGTATTGACCATAATCCTTATGAAACGACAATATGCATATGTATTCTTCCTCCTTAACACTTGTGAGAAAAGCTTTAGGTTATGTTTGGTTGGGGGTTTTTATAATGGAAAGGAATGGAATTGAATATTATTCCATCGCTTGGGAGGATGTTTTATAATGAAATGGAATAAAATGGGATGAAAAAGTAGGGTTTTATATTACATCTCATTCTATCCTAGACAGTAAAAATTTATGAAAAACCTCCAATTTGGAGAGTTTAGGATGAAATGTAAAATAATAAACAATTTTACAGTATATTACATTATAAGCCCTTCATCTAAACAACATTTCACTATATTACATTATGAACTCTTCCGTCTCTCCCAAACAATAATTTTCTAATATTACATCCATTTACGTTCCATTCCATTATAAACCATTACATTCTATTCTATTTCATTACATTCCATTAAAAACTTTACGTCCATCCAAACATAACATTAGGAAATCCAATATATATGTCCTTCTCTTGAACACAGTGCATGAGTCTCTTACAGATGCATTTAAGTGTGGCAAGTCTATTTGACTAGGTTCTTTTTTACGTTTATGCTTGTTCAGTTTGTGCATTCACAAATGTGCATAAAATTGAAACATGCTTGAGTTTATCAAAAACATGCGTAAGTTTAAATTGATAAACGACTGGCAAGTGTTTTCATATAATATAATTTGAAATATTTCATAAATATGTTTTATGGGTAATTTTGTATTATATTTCAAATAATATTATATAAATGAGTTTTATATAATTTTGTATGTAAATTTTGTTTTATATGTATTAAAATTTTATTTTAAATTAGTTTTACATGTAAGATATTTTTTGGCATCTTTGTGATATGTCAAATTAAAATATTTTAATTAAAGTATAGAAATTCCTAATTCATTTTTGTATGAGTTATATAAATTTGTTTTATGTAAAATTAAAATTAAAAAAATGTTAATATGTTTTTCATAAGAATCAGTTATGTTAATTGGTTTACCATATGATATATATATATATACATTTTTTTGAATATGTTTCATATGAATAACTAATTAAAAATTCTAATTTATGTTATAAGTAATGATTATGAGCTTAGTGAAATTTTCGATCTTATGATATGAATGAAGATATTTTTGATAATTTAATTATTTGGATATGTGCCTCATATCCTGTTTATATATACTTGTAGATATGACAATTAAAATCTTGATCGGTGATTTATCCACCACTGAAAAATTGGATGGTTCTAATTATGATATGTGGCAAAGAAAGATTCAATATCTTCTAAATGAACAAGAATTACTCAAACATTTGACCATAATAATGACTGCGCCTTCAGTCAAAGACAAAGATGGAAACGATATTGATACTGCTAGTGAGCAATATCAAGCATCCTTAAAGGCTTATGCAGATTGGTCCAAAAAGGATCGTAAGGCATGTTATACTATGTTGTATTTCATGCATGACGATCTAATTGGAGAGTTTGAGGATTGTGCCACTGCTAAGGACATGTGGGACAAGCTTAAGATCACTTTTGGTCAAACATCCGCTACAAGGCTTCGTGCTTTGCACCTCAAGTGGATGAACTACGAGATTAATACGACTCGTACTATGGCTGAACATTTACGAACTATGAGTGCTATGGTTCGTGATCTTAAGGCAGCTGGCCGAGCTATCTCTGAAGAGGAGCAAGTCCTGAATGTGATTCGGGCTCTTCCAGATCATACTGAGCACTAGAAGAATGTGAAACTTGTTTTGACACATAATGAAAATGTCAAAACCCTTTCAGAGATCACAAGGCACCTTGAAATGGAGGAGGATCGCTTAAAAGCATCTGACTCCTCCAATGTGGCTCTTGTTGCTAAAAGCAAAGGACAAGGGCAACAATGTTAAACGAGGTAAAAGAAAAGGTTCTCGGCCTCCTCAAAGGAATGGACCAAAAGATCATATTGTCAAGAAGCAAAAGGCTAAGGGCCAAAGAGAGAAAAACATGACACATGTGAAGTGCTATAATTGTGGAAAGAAAGGTCATTTTGCTCGGGATTGTCCTGAACCGAAGAAGGTACCTTTCTTATCCATAATTCCTGATTTATATGTTTGTTCTCATGCGTTAGTTTCTAATTCTCGTCCTAATTGGATTGTAGATATGGGAACAAGCAAGCATATAGTTTGGGATCGAGCTGGCTATATGGACTTTCATCGGTATCCGATGGGTTCACAAACTGTTGTGTTAGCAAATGACAGTGAAGAAGATGTCCTAGAAATAGGTACATATCAGCTCAAGTTACGTGGAGGACATACTTTGCTTCTCCATGATGCTCTCTATGCACCCAGGGTGCAATGTTGCCTAGTGTCTCTTGTAACTTTAATAAATCAGGATTCGTTTTTAGTTCTAATCATTATGGATTGGATATTATGTATAATGGAAATATTTTTGGCCATGCGACATTGAAAAACGATTTTTCTAATTCTTGATTTGGATGTTTGTTATGATAATTCGTCTTCTATTTATGTTTCATATTTTGATCCTGATTCTAAATCTGTTAAATGGCATGCCCGACTTGGTCACATTAACCAAGATAGATTGAGTAGGCTAGCTAAAGAAGGTCTTTTAGACCGACTCACTAAGTGCCAAGATGCGAGTTATGTTTAATTGGTAAGGCAACCGCGAAACCTTTTGGTAATGCTTTAAGGGTATCTAAACCCTTAGAACTTATTCACTCTGATATTTGCGGATCCATGAATGTTAAGGCATGTCATGGGGCTATCTATTTTCTCACTTTAATAGATGACTATTCTCGCTATGGATATGTGTATCTTTTAGCTCATCGTTATGAAGCATTTAATGTGTTCAAACGTTTTGTAACTGAAGTTGAAACACAATTGGAAAGAAGAGTTAAAACTCTTTGAACCAATCATGGTCAAGAATATCTATCTGATATGTTCAAAGAATTTTGTGAAAATAAAGGTATCATCAGACAACTAACTATTCCTCGAACTCCACAACAAAACGGTGTTACGGAGTGTAGGAATCGAACATTGCTTGACATGGTCAGGTCAATGATGGCACATGCTCGTCTACCAATTAGTTTTTGGGGAGATGCGTTCTTCACGGCAACTTATATTCTTAACCATGTGCCAAGTAAAAGTGTACCTGTCATTTCATATGAGTTATGGAATGGAAAAAGTCCTCTTTAGATCATTTGCGCTCATGGGTTTCGGCTGGTTATATACACAACCCAACTCATAAACATGGGAAACTTGATCCAAGAGCCAATAAAATGGTGTTTATAAGATACCCCGAATATTCTAAAGGGTATGTTATGTTTGGTGAGCACCCGAATGGTGGCATGACGAAAGTTACTTCCCGCAATGTGGAGTTTCTTGAGGATGAGTTCCTAAGCATAGGTGAAATCAAAAAGGACTTCGATTTGTATAAGTTACAACCGGATACTCTCGGTGAGGGGGAGAATTTAGTTTCTCGCTAAGTCACCGAGATTTTTACTGCCCAAGAGAACCCTATTGAGAATGAGGTTCGTCTTCCATCTCTAAATCACGAACCTGTAGATAGTCTACATGTTCAAAATCTCACATCTCAAAGGGATAGTAGGAGTGGTTCTCACCATGATCCGGACCCCACATCTCCAAAAGCTAGGGGGAGAGATCCTGAATCAGGGCAGACAAATGTAGGTCCTAGACTCTGAAGAAGTGAGCATGGAAGAATTCCTCAACGATATTTTCAAATCGAAGAGGAAATCTTCCTTTGTAGTCCTTTGGAAATAGAAGAACCAACCTCTTTTCAAGAGGCTGTTGATTCACCTAACCACACAGAGTGAATGGATGCCATGAGGGATGAAATGGACTCAATGACATGAAATTAGGTTTGGAAACTAGTTGATCTTCCGATCCAACGAAAGTTAATTGGAAACAAGTGGGTTTTTAAGATAAAACGTAAGGCGGATGGAACGATCAACAAGTTCAAGGCCTGTTTGGTAGCGAAAGGCTATACCTAAATAGAGGGTATAAACTATGAAGAGACATTTTCTCCTGTGGTGATATTTGCCTCTATTCTCTTACTTCTGGCTCTGGTTGCCCATTTGGACTTAGAGTTTTTTCAAATGGATGTTAAGACTGCTTTCCTCAATGGTAACCTTGAGGAAGAGATTTATATGAATCAACCTATTGGTTTCGTATCAAAAGGTCAAGAAGACAAAGTGTGTCGTCTTAAAAGATCCATATATGGTCTTAAACACACTTCCAGATTGTGGTATTTCAGATTCCATGAGGCCATTACTTCTTTTGTCTTAGTCATGGTTTCAGAAGACCATTGTGCGTATGTCAAGAGAACATCAAAAGGAATTCTGTTTCTCACTTTGTATGTTGATGACATATTATTAACCGGTAATAATATGGAGATGCTCAAAACCACTAAAGAGTGGTTGTTCTCTATCTTTGATGTGAAGGACATAGGTGAAGCTAGGTATATCCTAGGTGTGGAAATAACTAGAAATCGTCCCAATAAGCTTCTTGGTTTAAGTCAGAAAGCGTATATTAATAAAATCTTAGAACATTTTCAAATACATTATTCCAAACCCGTTGACACTCCAGTTAAAAAGGGTCTTACCTTGAGTCTTGATCAATGCCTTAAAACAGATAAGGAAAAAAAGAGTAATGTTCCTTGTGCTCGTGTCGTAGGAAGCTTAATGTATGTTATATTGTGTACACAGCCTGACATTTGCTTTGCGGTTAGTTTGGTAAGTCGTTACCAAAACAACCCAAGACCTGCTCACTGGTAAGCAGTCAAAAGGATCGTGGTACTTCAGACCTGGTCCTTTGCTATCAAGGCAAGAATTTAAGGTTAAGGGGATATTCAAATGTCGATTGGGGTGGTAACCCGGATAAGTCTAGGTTAACCTCAGGATATGTCTTCACCTTGGAAGGGGAAGTTATATCTTGGTGCAATAAAAAAGCAAGACTGTATAGCATTATCAACAATGAAAGCATAATATGTTGCTTGTTGTCTTGTCGCTCAGGAGGCAACATGGTTGAGAAGTTTTCTTCAGGATCTTAATCTTACTCCTAGAGTTAATGATCCTGTTGAATTGTTATGTGACAACACTGCAGCCATATAGCTTGCTAAAGATTCAAAGTTTCATAAAAAATCTAAGCATGTCAAAAGGCGTTATTATTTTGTAAGAGACGCCATAAAAATAAGGAGGTTACCATAAAGTATATACCTACTAACAAGATGGTAGCTGATCCCTTAACTAAACCTATTCCTCAAGATTCGTTTAAGGCTCATATGATGAGTTTGGGGTTGCGTAGGGTTTAGTTTTTTTTAAAAGTTATATCTTCTTGTATAATGGACCGTTAACTAA
>JANVCL010000001.1:24298454-24310043 GCA_026546855.1 Erythroxylum incrassatum
ATAACACAGTCAGAAGTACCACATACTTTTACTTAAGCAAATTACAAATGTATAAAGCATTCTTGCCTTTTTCCCATTCCAAATAGTCAATAAAATATGTATGCAATGCATATGTGACATTTTCCTATTTTATTACGGTGTTGTGACTGAGCACCTGAACTGTCCCTATAAGGGCGCATTAATCGGTAAGCCTGTGGTTCTGAATTAGTGTGCGATCGAAGCCCCATACGGTGAGCTTTTAGCTCTCGGTGGCTGCTCCGGTCACAAGTGTCATTATCTGTTCATGCATTTATGTATGCCCAATTTAACAGTAGCTATCCACATGTCACAATAAACAGTCACAATGTCTCATTGAGTACATTGAATCATTTATATCGTCTCACATTCAATACACTAAATTATTTATATTATGCATAGGCAATGCTCATGAGACTCACTAAACCAATTGATACTTATTGTGACCGAGTGCCTGAACTGTCTCATATAGGGCTCATTAAGCGTTAAACGCGTCTTAGGGATAGTAGAGCCCTCTGGGTATGCACTACTTCCCACGCGTCATAGGAGTAGGAGAGCCCTCTGGGTATGCACTACTTCAATTCGAGCTCGAGGCTCTTTTTCACTCGTTGAGCATGTAGCTCTGATCGGTGGCTACTCGGATCACAACTGCCATTATGTTCGTGCATTCATGCAATGGAATGCGTCACTCATAATTACCTATCCCATTCAATCACGTTCTCATATTGTCGAACCTCAGTCCGGCATTCCACATTAAAGTGGAGCTTTTCACAATTTCATTCATATCCATGTACACATTCGACAATCATATATATACACATAATTCATCCAGTTTACACTCAATAATATCATAATCACACATTGCTTTCATATCCATGTGCACATTCGACAATCACATTTATACATGTAATTCATCTAGTTTACACTTAATAATATCACAATCACACATTCAGAAGCAAGTAGTTCATAGATTCAATTCAAATGTCATAGACAGATAACACTTCTATGTCATCGCTTCCCAATACATCGGACCTTCTGTCTGAAACCCATAATCAGAACAGAATCACAATCACCCGCCATTATTCACCACAATAGACAGATAGAAATTGAGAGAATCATCTAGGTTACTCACAGTACATTCCAAATTAGCACCGGATTCCAAATTTTGGAAATGCCGTACGTGCGGACATTTAGCCTGGACAACTCATTTATGCAAGGCACACTTACGTCACAAGTTGTACAATTATAAGTTTTAAAATAATGCACATGTTGAAACAAAATATGTATCATGCGTGTGCCCCTATGTCTTAGGAACCCATAGACAATAAAATCACTCAATTCGGATCTCTATAGGTCCGAAAATTGCCAAACAATGAAGTATATGCGGAGAACTAACCAAGTCATAGTCTTTTAATCAATCCTCTCCCTTTGATTCAATTCATCAATTGCAATTAAATCTCAAATTTCCACAAATCCATATGGAGAGGTAAATAATTGTCTTATGACTCCGACGCCTCGAGAATCAAGTCAATCGGAGGTCGGACGAACAAGTTATAAGCAAAAGAGTGGAGAGAGGTCAGTTTAGAAAAATACAAGTCGACTAGTCTGAGGATCCTAGTCGACTAACTCTACTGTGCATGTCCTAGTCGACTTGTCTGAGGATCCTAGTCGACTTACTCTACTACAATGGCAAATCTGAAAAAAACTTTTTCCGACATACCAACGTCCACAGGTCATAACTCCTTACTCCAAACTCCCAATTGGACAAAATTGGTGTCAATTTCATAAAGAAAAGAGAGTTCTACAAGGTTCAGGAAGGACATAAAAACTAACTCCACCTCTAAAGATGTCAAAAATGCAACCAAATGTTCTGTTCAATAACAGTTTTCCAGATCAGTACCACATACTTCAAAAACTCATATCTCCCTATCCCTTTTGCCAAAAATTCCAAAATTTATGTCAAAAGAAATATCAACACATGTTCTACAACTTTCATTAAGACTAATTTCGCAAATTCAACCTAAATCAATCTATAAAAATTCGTCAAAGTTTCAGATCTTCAAGTTCGGATTACTGTTCATACAGCATTTCTCACTCACTTTCAAGACCAAATTCCAACCCCTTCTAGCCACAATTTGACAGAACTTCCTTCATAATAAATATGGCCAAATGTCTCAATTTTAATTCAAGATAAGCCTCACCTCATTTGCTCAACTACATAAAGAGTTATGGCAAAAACATTGAAATATGTATAAATGAAATTTTCCAGCTTTTACACCTAACTCAAAAACCTATCATTCCAATACCAATTCTATACTCATAAGCATCCAATTGAGTCATGAATTCACCCATACTATAATCAAAACCTCCACTTGAACAATGATCACAAAAATGGCAGCAACTCATACAAACTCATTCCTTTATTTCTACACTCACTTTCCACATTAATTAAAACTCATTATACACACATCACCAATGATCTAATTTACTACAAAACCATAATAGAGAACATATTTCATACCTCAATAAGCTTCCAAACCTTCAAAATCGTCAAAATCTCACATACTCTCTATCTTCCTCCAACACCCACGACATCATCATCTTGGGGGTGAGGTTTTGGTTTGGATTTTTAGTGCACAATGGAAGAGAAGCAAGGTGAAATATTGATGAGGTTGGAAGAGAATGAAGAAAAAGAAAAATAGATGGGAAGGAGGGAGCAATTTACGCATATGGAGAGGAAAATAAGAAGAACATAACTCCTTAGCCTTCAAGTTTGAAAGGTGTCGTGGAAGACAAAACCAAAGAGGGATAGGTGGCTTTTAATGAACATTAAAGGCTTAATACATGGTTGAAATAAGTGACAAGTGTCACAATGGTAAGCATTAACTTGGTTCCTTCAATTTTCCACTCTAATGTCTCCCCAAATTTCAATGGCTCAAAATAATAAATCCTAAAATCATGTACCCAATATTTCAGTGCCATTGGACAGTCATTTCCAGTACCGGAAACCAATCAGTCCACCACTTGGTGATTTTTCCGGTCAGGAAATTTTTCCTGAAAAATTTCAGAAAAATTTCTAAAATTCCCTAAAAACATAAAACACACAACAATTCACCCCAAATAAATGTTCAAGCACAAAATCATAATTTTCTACAAAAATCACATTGAGGCACATATACCGGAAAATGTTATGAATGCATGTACAATCATTTTCATGTGCAAATTGCACTATTCACGAGTAATGGTATGCCTGAATATTTCAACACAATACTAAACACTCCCGACCCTTTCCAAATTACTATTTTACCCTTACCATCGAGGGTGGGATGTTACACTTGAAGCCTGGTAAATTCTTGAAAAGCTTTATGCTCAGACGTCCATGGTGCGAGTTCTACAGCTAAAGCAACAACTATCAACCATTCAGAAAGGATCATTAACAATCAGTAAGTATATGCAAAAAATTAAATCAATAAGAGATGCTCTTCTTTTAGCAGGACATTCTGTTACTAAACATGAGCTAATTCTCAATGCACTAAACGGCCTAGTACATGAATATGACTCTATGGTTGTTCTTTTAACTTGCACCATGACTCTATCTACCCTTCAAGAAGCACAATATTCTTTGATGATGCATGAGACTCGACTAGAACAACTAAACACAGTGTCTCAAACAAATATTGCAGCACCTACTGCCAATTTTGGTAGCTATAACAATCAGATCAAAAACAACAATCAAGGAGGGCGAGCTAGTTCTAGAGGCCGAGGAGGTCGTGGTAGAGGAAGAAGATCGTCTGGCAACTCTCGAATTTTCTGCCAATTATGTCAGAAGCCAAGCCATGATGCACTAAAGTGTTATAAGTGCTTTGATCAATCATGGGAAGGCACACAACCTACCTGGAAATCTCAACATTCACAGTCAAATTTTCAAGGAAACTCTCATTCTACACACAACTCTCCTCAGACTTTTGTTGCTCACAATCATTCCTACACTGCTTCAGAACGTACAGGTAACACCACATGGTTTGTTGACGGTGGTGTTACAAACCATGTTACAGCAACCATTCAGAACTTGTCGATTGGCTCAAAATATGGAGGCAAAGAACAACTCACAGTGGGAAATGGTAATGCTTTACCCATAGCTCATATTGGTTCATCATTCATTAAGTTTCATGATAACACACATACACCTCTAGCTTTAAAAAAATACTACATGTGCCTTCCATAACAAAAAATCTTCTGAGTATTTCGAAATTGACAAAGGATGATAAAATTGTAGTTGAATTTTCTGATGAGTATTGTCTCTTTAAGGATAAGGTTTCAAGAACGATTCTGCTTCGAGGAGTGCTTCAGAATGGCCTTTACAGCCTTAAAGCATCATCTGCCTAGCCTACATCTACCACAAAACAAAGACTATAGTTAAAATCATCACCCAAAGTATCTTATATATTTTCTTCTAAAGACTCTAAAGATTTAAGTTTTTTTAATTCCAACACTGGTTTCAATCAAGTTGAAGCAAATATTGCTTATGTTAATGCAAATGTTTGGCATGCCAAACTTAGACATCCGTCCACCAGTGTACTAAAGGTTGTAGCAAAGTCAATGAATGTACCTATTAATCTAAATGCTGTCAGTTTCTGTGACTCTTGTAATTATGGTAAACTTCGTCAGCTGCCTTTTGCAGATCATGAGATAACAGTCAGTAAACAACTTGAAAATATATACTCAGATATATGGGGACCCTCACCCTACCTCTCCTCTGCTGGCCATAGATATTATATCATTTTCATTGATACCTACTCATGGTTTACCTAGTTTTATCCATTTAAACTCAAATCTGAAGCTTTATCAACATTCATTAAATTCAAAACTCATATAGAACTTCAACTTGAGCTAAAGATTAAAGCTATTCACACAGGCAATGGGATTGGGGGTGGGGGGAGATTATAAAGCCTTTTTGCCTTATTTGTATCAACATGGCATCACACCCCGTTTCACCTCGCCCTATACATATCAACAAAATGGTGTTTTTGAAAGGAAACATCGTCACATCACAGAAATGGGCCTCACCTTGCTCTCTCATGCCCATATGCCCTTAACTCTATGGCTTGAAGCCTTTTCTACTGCTACCTACCTTATCAATAATTTGCCTTCACCCACCCTTCAGAGCAAATCAACCTTTGAAAAACTATACCACAAAAAGTCGAATTACATGCATCTAAAACCCTTTGGGTGTAGTTCCTTTCCCTATCTACGTTACTACTCTGCTCATAAACTTAATTTTCACTCCCCAAAATGTGTATTCCTAGGCTATAGTCCCCATCAAAAACGTTATATGTGTCTTAATGCCAAAGGTCAAAATTTTATCTCTCGCCATGTTAAGTTTAATGAGGAAGAATTTCTATAACCAACCCTTTTTTCACTAAACCAGAAACCCTCTACTTCAGATTCTAATCCTTGTTTACCTCTTTCTACTCTAGTTCTTGTCACTCACTTTAACAGGTCACTCCAAGGCACTCCTCTGCTAGCAGATCGATCTTTAATTCCTTCCCAGTCCGATGACACTCATCAGGTACATTCTTCTCCACTTTTATCTACTCCTTTATCTGTTGATAGTTCCCCTCCTTCCCCCACTACTTCTCCTAATGCCACACAACCTTCTATAATTCCTATTCTGTCAACCCAAAACCCCACCGCCCCTTCCACCTCTTTGCCTACCCATCCTATGCAAACAAGATCTAAGAGTGGTATTGACAAACCTAAACTCTACAACACTTCAATCACCAATGCTCTCCCTCCTTGTTCCGCTTAATAACTTGATTCCATTTCCTAAGCTCTAAATGATCCCACTAGGAAACTAGCTATGCAGAATGAAATTCATGTATTGAACCACAACCAGACATAGCAATTAGTGCCATTTGCCTCTCATATGAATGCTCTGGGCACCAAATGGATATTTAGACTCAAATATCACACTGATGGGTTTGTGGCGAAGCATAAGGCTCGCCTTGTTGCTAAGGGGTTTAATCAAATCCCTGGGGTTGACTTCACCGAAACATTCAGTCCAGTGGTAAAAGCCTCAACTATCAAACTTATTCTCTCACTAGATGTCTCTTACAACTGGGATATACAACAAATCGATGTAAAAAATACCTTTCTCAATGGCGAGTTACAAGAGGAGGTTTACATTAGCCAACCTTTAGGTTTCGAAGATCCTACTAAGCCTACTCATATATGTCGCCTGCTTAAAGTTCTATATGGGCTCAAACAGGCTCCCAAGGCTTGGTTTCACACACTCAAAAGTGCTCTCAACCAGTGGGGATTTCAGACCTCTAAATCAGACACTTCATTATTCTACTTTAGAAATTAGGCTACACTTATCATTCTACTGGTTTATGTTGATGACATCTTAGTCACTGGCAATAATCAACAAGCAATACAGGCAATTATTGCTAAGCTACATAATCAATTTGCTCTCAAATCTCTTGGCAGTCTCAACTATTTTCTAGGGTTTGAAGTTTATTGAACTCCTACTGGGCTTTATCTATCACAACATAAATATATTCGTGACTTATTTCAAAGGGCGAATATGATGACTTGCAAACCTTGCTCCACTCCAGTCTCCTCAAGCACCAAGCTCTCTTTGTACGATGGTTCTCTTATTAACAATCCCTCTATCTATCATAGTGTGGTTGGTGCCTTGTAATATCTTTACCATACAAGACCTGACATCAGTTATATTGTAAATAAACTAAGTCAGTTTCTCTCAAATCCTTTACAACCTCATTGGATTGCCTTAAAAAGATTTCTATGTTACTGCAGGGGTTTTCTCATCTCTGTTTGAACTTTAAACCTTCCTCGTCTCCTCTCGCTCTTCATGCCTTTAGTAACTCGGACTGGGCCAGCTTTCCTGGTGATCGAAAGTCCACATTCGGTGGTTGCGTCTTCCTGGGGGGAAATCTGGTGTACTAGAACTCTAAAAGGCAACAAGGGTGGCTCGATCAGGCACTAAAGCTGAGTATAGGGACCTCTCTCAACTCTCTACTGAGCTAATCTGGCTTCTTTCAAAATCCTAGGTTGAGTTTGAGTGGGGATGTTATGAGAAGAGTCTCGAAGAGTTACCTAGATGTACAAAGGAGTGGACTCACTTCACTTAATAATTCAAGCCTGCCAACCTAAAATAAGAGTCCAGCATAGAGAGGTCCATCATAGGCTATCATATACCCACACACAGAAGAGCATGATCTGAATGATTCTAGAAGATAGACACTGTAATAACAAATTCTGTTGCGACAAATTTATTTGATATGAATGAGCTATCAGTGTAAACAATCTGTATAAATTGAGAACTTCATGTATGTAACTATTCATTCATTCAATCAATACAAAAATACAAAATTTTACATCATTTTCAATATCAATGCTAGGTATAAGAGGAACTGCTGGTTAAATTGCTCCAGAAGTATTTTCTAGGAACTTTGGACCAGTTTCTCACAAATCTAATGTCTATAGTTTCGGCATGATGGTCCTAGACATGGTTTGTGGAAGACAACATCTTAAAAATGGCATCAGTTCTCATAGTGATGAAATGTTTTTCCCAGATTGGATTTATAAGCTGATTGAACCAGGACATGGTTCCAGAATATTTGGTGGGATGACCACAGAGGAGGAAGAAACAGTAAGAAAGATGATTTTAGTGACTCTCTGGTGCATTCAAACAAAACCATCTGATAGACCATCGATGAAAAAGGTTTTGGAGATGTTAGAAGCAAGTGTTTACTCCCTGCAAATCCCACCAAGGCCGATCTTGTCCACTCCAGAAGCATATGAAAATCAAATTAATACTTCCATTATGTCCTCAAAAATTTCTTCTCATGAACCACGATTATAGACACGTGGGAGAAACATTCCTTTGATATTCCCAATGGAGTTGTTCTCGTTCAACATTTATAGGTGAAATAAACTGCATCCCAAATGAAAATAATCAAGCTTTGGAGGTCGCGAGATATGGTGGTAAGTAATGTTGAGTTGAATTGTCTTGTGCAACCTGAAATGTTGAAGAAGGTGGAAGATTTAGCAATGTTAGTGAAAGCTAGAAAGAAAAGGAAGCGGAAAGGAAAGCTAAAGGACCACCAAAGCAAATGGAGATTGGAAATGATGATACTTGGCATAATTCAAGGGTGCATGGATCCAAGAAATGAAGATCAAACATTGAAGAGTGAAATCCGATGCAAGAAGGAAGATGAAAAGAAGATGGAAGCAGACATGAAAAATCTAGAAATTGCAGCTTGAAGAAGAACAGAACAGAAGAAGTGCAGAGCAGGAAAAATAGCAAAGGTATGAAGCAAGATTCCAGGAGGATTAATTAGTAAAAACAAGTCCTGTTAGAGCTAAGTAACACACATGTAGCTGGAGTCTATCAATTCCTTAGCTGACAATCGGATTTGTATGTCAAGATATAGTTGCTGAATAATCAAGTAGCTGTTGAAGAAATCAATTACTGTTCCTGTTGTTTACAAGTTTCAGTTTTTACCAATGTTAGTTTTAGTTATGCTAAAGACAAAGTAAGTTGCTTTTATGTTTTGCCAAATCCTGTAATGTCTGTACCAGTCTAGTTTACTCATCAGGTTAAGTGTTTATCCTTCAGTTCAGTATCAAAATTATATCAGAAGGTGATAGAGCTTATATAAAGCTCATCATCTTTCCATTTTCGCATGTATGAAAAAACAGAAAACCTTCAATACAAAAATTTCAGTTCAAGTTCCATTATTCTTGTTATGGTTTTACATTTTGATTTCCAGTCACATTCTTGAAGATTTTTAGAAATTGAGAGGAAGCAATAGTTGAATTCCTATTGAAAACCGGAAGCTGGTTTAGTATTAAGGGTGGAGACCACAAAATTTCGTCAACATCCAAGTTCCATTTAGTTCATCTGATCTGTTTTGCATTGTCATTTTAGTTTTGGTTTTTGATGTAAACTTAGCCTTGAGGAGCGAGTAGCTGAAGAAGCATATATACAAAAACACATAGTTTGCAAATACAGAAGTAGATTTCCGGATTCAAAGGAGAGTCACATACACTTTTTAAATACATTTGATCTTCAATCATTTATCAAAAACTGTGAGAAATAACCTATTACAATACACAATCCTAGACAAACATTTAAGTAGGAGTTCTAGAAATTCATTGCAGCGGCATTTCCTTTCATGTTAGAGCAGACGTGAATAGTGATTGAAGGTGCTTGATGAAAGGCTTCAACCAACATCCTTGCTTGACAGGTTGTGCATCGAAGGTGTTATCTTTAATCCTGGAAGGGGCAGCTTCAAGAGTGGTATCAGAGCTTCAAGTTTCACTTAGTCTGGACCAAACTAAGCCATGACAGGTATGAATCCTTCAATGATGAACTTGCAAAATGTACAGGCGAATATACTGGTGCTGATTGGAGACAATTACAAGCCATGGGCTATTTGAGTTGAGGATTGCCTTAGGATTAGTGACTTTTGGAGTGTAGTCACTAAAGGAGTGGCAGAAGATCATGGAGCCACAACGCAAGTAAACCTAACAAGATTGAATCAAGATAGGGATAGAGATTTTCGAGCACTTGTTTTATTGAGATCAGTGGTAAGTGAATCTATATTGCTGAGGCATGCAAGTTGTAGGAGTGCCCAAGAACTATGGGATACACTCAAAATAGAGTATATGGGATCAGCTCAAACATTGAGGCTGAAGAAACAAGCAATGTTGAGAATCTTCAAAAAAAAATCAATGAAGGATTAGGAGAGTGTGTCAACAGCAAAGACAAGATTTTTGAACTTAGTGCAACAACTGAAGGAGTTCGGGGAGAGCACAAGCACAGAGAGGTTGGTAGATAAATTCCTAAGTAGAATGCCATTGAGGGTTGAAGCAAGTGTAGCACCCGTGGAATGGAAATTCACCAATGACCCTGATTCAGTCACCTTGGAGCAAGTGTTCAATATTCTGGAAATGCATGAGGAAAGACATGGACATAGAAGAGAAGGGAAGAGTTTGTACTAAAGGATGAAAGGTTCAAGACACCAGAAAACCCTCCAAGCTATACATAAAACCAAAGTTCATTTGATTCAAAACCTACACAAGTCCAAATCCTTACACCTAATCTCCTTCACAACAATCAAATTCCTCATCAGATAAACACCTATTCTTAGAACCAGCCTTACTCGAACCATTTGTATCCTCAAACACAATACACCTCACAAATGCCATACCTAAACTTCCATAACACTAACCAATACCCCAGAAACAAAGACATCTGAATACAAGGATCAAGAATGACTAGATGGGGCATATTTGCAAATTGCAAATTCTGTGGAAGGAATAATCATGCAGCTGAGGAATGTTATTGGAATGACAAAGTTGAGTGTATTTTTAAAGAAAAAGGGGACATACTAGACGGGTATGCTATGAAAAATGGATGAAGGAACAACAAAATCCTCAAAGCTCACTCTTTGGCAAGCCACCTCCAATACATCCTCTCCAAAGACCAAATACCTCACCAAATATGATACCAACACAATCACAACCTTACCAACATTCCTCTAAATCTTAAATACACCAAGCTCACTTTGCTGGAAAATCAGAAATTCATCAACCATCCCAACTAGCTCAACCTTGCATAACCCCATTTCCAATACCTCAACAGCATATGTTTCAACCTCAATTGACTCAACCTTCCTTGATCCCTCAACCTTATGCCTATATCCTCAAATGACTCAATGAAACCTATCTCAAACACATCAGATTGCTCAAACAACATTATCTAACCAAACAAACCAACAACCTCAAGGTTCAAACTCGATGATTGAATCTGTATCATATTCCCAACCCCAAACACATTCAACTTCTCAA
Source organism: Erythroxylum incrassatum (assembly GCA_026546855.1). Classification (NCBI taxonomy): domain Eukaryota; kingdom Viridiplantae; phylum Streptophyta; class Magnoliopsida; order Malpighiales; family Erythroxylaceae; genus Erythroxylum; species Erythroxylum incrassatum. Next base: position 24,309,351 of record JANVCL010000001.1, read on the forward strand.
AACACCTCATCAAATATGTCAAGTACCCAACTTGGACCTTCACAAACCAAAAGCCAATAAAAGAAAACTATAACTAAAGAGAGTGTATTTGTAGCAGAAATTTGCCAAGGTTTGGAAGTGGGATCTGTTAATAATGTGTATGAACCCGAAGTGATGAACGAGAAGAGATGTGAATGGTTGATAGATAGTGGTTGTTCCAATCACATGGAAAAGAAGAAGGAAGCATTTATAAAGAAGAATGATGAAGTTAATGTTGTAGTTAAAATAGGCAATGGAGAGATCTTACCTATTACTTGGAAAGGGGCTGTGAAGTTGGGAACAAAGGATGGAAACACTATCCTTGAAGGGGTATATTACATACTCAAAATCTTATAAGTGTTGGCCACCTTTTGGAGAAGAAAAATAAAGTGCATTTTGAAGAAGGAATGTGTAACATTTTTAATGCAGAAAGTGAGTTAATACATAAAAATTCCAATGGTGAATAGAGTGTTCAAGTTGAAGATGGCTGAAGTTGAAGGTGCATTTGCTGCAATACCAATGAATGATCTAACCCAATTGTGGCATAGGAGGTATGGACATGCAAGCCTCGATTATATAATGGAAATGCAGAAGAAAGGGTTAGTTTTTAGGTTACCTCAATTAAGCTCCAAACTGAAGTATGTGTGAACCTTGTGCCAAAGGAAAGAGCCATAT
>JANVCL010000001.1:24315807-24330067 GCA_026546855.1 Erythroxylum incrassatum
AAATATTTAAATAAAGTTAAATAAAAATAATTTATTTTTAAGTTTTATTTAATTTATAATTATTATTCGTAATAAATTTATTTATTTTTATTTTAAAAATATAAATTAAAAATTCACAATAATTATGAAAGTTGAAGTAAATAAAATAATTAATTAAAAAAATTAAAAAAAGAGATAGGAGAAAGGGAGGGAAGGTTTAAAATTTTTTGAAAATTTTGCAAAAAAGTTATCTTTTTTTTAAATTTTCCTGTACCGGCTAGTGTTTGGCCGGTATTTTGAATACTGACCGATACCAACTGGTATCATCCGAAACCAATCAATACCGACCGATATTTAAATATGGTACAACCGATCTTTCGTTTTGTAACAATTTTAGTTCGGCACAAAACGATATCCATAATTTTGGTTCAAACAATAATTCAAAAACTTTTTTCTTTTTTTTAATCTGAAACACTCTCTGTTAGTTAAAAATATATTAATAGCAACAATTTAAGTATCTTAACATTAACTGTACTTTTGCTTAATATTTTTCAACATCTTTTGAATAGAAATCAAATATAAGTTAAGATGAATTTTTTAATTAAAATTTCATTTTCTTCACGTTTTAAGCATATATACATATATATATAAATGTAGAAAATAATTTTTTTTTATGAATACATAATAACTCATAAATAATCTATTTTGAAAATTTTCAAAGTTTGATCAAGTGATAAAGAGTGGCTTTTAACTCAAGACCCAAAGAAAACAACACCACATAATTAGAGATTACAATCGGCTAACTGAAACAACATCATAATGAGCAATCTTAACTCAAGTCCTATCTGAGGTGTGGTTAACCCAAGCCTAACCCACCGGACCAGGCTTGCGTCGAATTGCCATCCTTACACGTAATGCATAAACATGGAGGAGTATGGGACCAACTGGCACATGCCTAACATACCTAATCTTATCTGTTTTTGTCTCAAACCCCACAGTTTCTGTTTCTTTGGGAGGTTGCCTGGTTTATGCCCTTAGGATTCTCTCCTTGTCCTTTTCACCCTTCTACTTTATAATATACATAAACACATTTTGCTTCCACAACATCGATAACACAGACCCAATCTTTCCCAGCCGACAGTTTGTTAATGTACATAAAAACATCAAGGTAATGTTAGGACTTAACGTTAATAGTGGAAAGTCCGATGAGGACCACGTAACAAGTTTTGGATTCATCTATAGTGTTGTCGTTGTAATAAATTATTATATTAAAGAATGTTAAATTTTCTAGCGATTAATTATAAAATTTTATTTTTTAATTTTTCGGTTCGATTTATTTTAATAAATTTTGTTATTAAAAATAATTAATTTATTAATTAATCGATCACGTTTCATAAATTAATTAATCTTATAAATTAACGTAAATCAATAATTTTTATTTAACAATATCTTTTTTAATTAAATTATTAATTCTTCGATAAATATTTCAAATTCTTTAATTTTATTTAATTTTAGCTGATGTTATGATAATTCAATATGAGTTAAATATTTTAAATATTAATCAGTTTGACTTTTAAAACAATAATATTAAGAAATAGGATTTCTTGTTATTTAAGATTCATTTTTTTAATATTTTAAATGTATCTTAATCCTCTTATGTAAAGTATAACAACACCCCGTGAAAGCCTAATAGTACCTAACCTTACTCTTAACTAGTAGAGAAATTATTTTCAAATTAATACTCTTATGTAAACTAATGCATATTATTACTTTTAGAGGTATATATTCATGTAAATTGATAATATTTAAGGAAAATGACCTTATAAATTACAATTTAATATTATGTTTTGCATGAATTCACTAAAATGACATTTAAAAACAATATTTCTACTAATTAGAAGTAAAGTTACGTATTACTGAATCTTCACAAACTTTGCTTCTCAGCGAGATTTTTACTGAGTGTTATTATTATTGTTGTTATTTTACGTGAATTCACTTAAATGAACTAATTAAAAATTTTAAATTTATTATGAAATTTTAATTTGAATGCACTTTGAACCCTTATTATTTAACCAAGTATACGACAATTATAAATATTTATTAAATTTCTCGAGACTTTCAATAATATTTCAACACAAAACTCTATGTGTATGCGTTGTCTTCAAGGTCAAAAAGACAAAAAGTCATTTTCTATTAAAATGTATTTTATTTTCTCATAAAAATTGACTACAAACTTCACCTTTGATTGGACGGGAGTAGACCGACGAGATTACGAGGCCGTTAGCAGCAAAACAACCTGAAATCACGTGGAAGTTTTATACTAATACATCACCGACGGTTAAATATGAATACGTGTGGAAAATTCCGTGGCTCAGATCTTGGCCTACCATGACCCTTCATGTGCGTTACGAAATGCGTGCCAGAGACATCGTCGCGCTATTCTAGCTTAGTATAATCAATGCATTGTAATTTTTATATACACAATGATAACATCATCAATAATAATATAAATTTAATTATAATTCAAAATTTCTAATTACAAGAGCGTATGTTTGGCTCACTTGAGAAAATGTTAATAAAAATTATAATAAATATAGAGAAGAATAAAAATATATATAACTTTAGATATGAAGTATTGTTCTAAAAGAGAACTGTCTTTTTTTTCATGTTTCGTCTGTTCCTTTCTTCCCGTACTAACTAATCGAGTACCCCATAAGATAAGATTAGAGAGATATTAGTATTGTTATATTGAATTCTCCATTTGATTTTTAGTTTTCACTTCATAATCTATTTCATATATTCCGTGTTTCATATGCTAGAATATGTTAAATGACCGTTTCATCACAACAGCTTAAGTTGTTGTATGAGATCAACTTAATTGATTTTATATATTCACTAACACACCTTCTCAAGTGAAAGTCCTTTGGCTTAAAACTTACACAGCTTACTCTACCTTGTGCTGAATAATAGGTGGGTGGTAGGATTTAAACTCACGACCGCTTGGTCACAAAGGCTTTGATACCATGTTAAGTGACCGTTTCACCACAATAGCTTAAGCTGTTGTGTGAGGCTAACTTAATTGATTTTATATATTCACTAACAGAATAAACATTTAACAAGGTAAAAAAATCATCTTTATTAAAATAAGATAACATACTCGTTTGCTGTATTATCAATTTATTGTTGCTGTTATTATTATTATTTTCACATGTGCTATTTTAGAAAGAACTCTCTATTAGTTAGAGATAAAAGTGTGTAATAGTAGATCTCCCCAGACCATAGATTTCAACATAATAAATAAATTCTGTTTATTTTTTATACACATATTTTACATATATATTATGCGTAATATAAATTTGGAAATAATCCCTCAACTAGTTAAAAATGAAGTTGCGTACTAATGAACTTTTCCGATCTCCATGTGTGTTATTGAAATTTTTGCTGGGTTGTTGTTGATGTATACTACATAATATGAAACATATATAGAATATTACCTGGGTTAGCTAAAATATGAAATATTACTAAAATGTAAAATAACTATTTTAAGTGAATTGAAAATTTATTTATATCACATCAAATAAAGGTATTTAAATACTTATAAAGTTGAAATAATCCCTTAATTAAACTTATAACCATCTGATAAAGTAAAATTTAGCTCTATTATTACCAATTATTTAATGGAGTAATTATATATCTCATTTAAGAATATTATTATTTAAAGAGTAAAAGAATTTTTTTTGTAAATTTGTTTTTAAAATAATTATGAAGCACACGATATATAAATATTTCATGTGAATTAATTAAATATCTTATACGACCATTTAATTTAACTCTTAAATTTAAATTAAACTAATTAAATTTGTTTTAAACTAATAACTTACTATAATTATTTTAAATTATTAATTTATATCAAATTAATTAATTTAAATAAAATTTTAAAAATATATTTAATTAATGTTTGATTAATTCACATATAATAATCGTGTCTTAGTATGTTTTTACCGTTATCAGTTAATTAATATTTAAGATAAATTAATTTAAAATTTTTAATTGAAGAAATTTAAAAAATAATTGTTAGAGAAGTCTTGTATCTTCAGCGGCAATCTAAATTATGAATTTAAAATTTAAATTATTGCCTTTTCCACCGCATTGAGAAGTAATAATAATAAAATAATAAAATAAAAACATTAAAAACAAGAACACGAGTGGGTCCCAGTTGCGTTTCCGTGATTGGTGATAAGGAGAAGTGTGCCTTCCACCGGCTCTCTCTCTTTGCTCAAACTAAAAAGCATCGATCTAACCCATACTACTGTCTCACTCTCTCCCTCTCTCCCCGACCTCCTCATTTTACTCCGCCGCCATGGCCGGACGACCAGCATTGCTCCTCCTGTCCCTCACCTTCTCGTTATTTACTTTCCTCACTGAGTCAAAGCTCGCCTACGACTACTACGCCAAGTCGTGTCCAAGGTTCGAAGAAATCATTCAAGAGACTGTCACCAACAAGCAAATCACCAGCCCCACCACCGCCGGCGGCACCCTCCGAGTCTTCTTCCACGACTGCATGCTCAATGGCTGCGACGCCTCCGTCCTCATCTCTTCCACCGCTTTCAACTCCGCCGAGCGCGACGCCGACATCAACCTCTCTCTCCCTGGTGACGCCTTCGACCTTGTTACTCGCGCCAAGGCTGCTCTCGAGCTCGCTTGTCCTAACACGGTTTCGTGTTCCGACATCTTGGCCCTGGCAACTCGCGATCTTGTGTCCATGGTCGGTGGTCCTTATTACAAAGTTCTCCTTGGTCGGAAAGATTATAGAATCTCCAAGTCCAGCAATGTTGAAGGGAATCTTCCACGACCCACCATGGATTTTTCCAAGATCATTCAGATTTTTACTTCCAAGGGATTCACTCTGCAGGAAATGGTAGCTTTGAGCGGTGCCCACACCATAGGCTTCTCTCATTGCAAGGAATTTAAGAGCTTTTTGTATAATGATACTCACTATAATCAGAGGTTTGCTCAGGCCTTGCAACATGCTTGTGATAATTACCCAAAAGACCAAACTTTATCGGTTTTCAATGATATTATGACACCCAATGTGTTTGATAACAAGTATTTTCAGAATTTACCAAAAGGGTTGGGGCTCTTGGAGTCGGATCATAATTTGTACAATGACCCCAGGACCAGGCCTTTCGTGGAGATGTATGCTAATGATCAGAACAAGTTCTTTCAGGATTTTGCAAAGGCCATGGAGAAGCTTAGCGTCTATGGGATCAAAACTGGAGGGAGAGGTGAAATTAGACGCAGGTGTGATGCTGTTAACTGAATACTTTAAAGTTCATCTTTTCCTTTTTCTTCTTCTTATGATTGAGAGAGGGAAAAAGAGAGATTCAGTGATGGTGAAGAACTATTGGGTTTTGGTTCTGCACTTATTCTTTTAGGCTTTGAAGAACTGAGAATATACGTATACATGTCTGTGTTCGTCATAGTCAAGCTTAATTACACATATTTGTTTTATGTCTACCGGGTCTCAATCTTTTCCCTGATCCTGAAAAGATCTGTTCTGTTCTTGTGTTGGTACTTTCTGCTTGATTGTAATAGTAACTCGAAGTGGTAATTGGTAAGAATCATAACTCGCAGTGAAGCCAAATTATATATTTTACAAGGATTAAATGTTAACTATAGATTCGTTGTTGGAAGCTGTTATGGTAAGGTTTATAATAATGAGGAGAGTTAAGGGGAGCTAGTTTTGGTATTGATAATAGTAAATTATAGATTATTCTTCAAGTCCCCTGAGATTTGCATTTAGAACTCCTCAGAATGTGTATGATACTCTGCCCCATGCTTTTATATATGCATTTATCTATTCCTTGCACATGCTGATTATACATTGATATGCTCATTCAAACGCTCGTCTAAAATGATGCAATTTGACCAAATGATGACGAGCAGAGTGTTACTGCAGGAAAAAGCAGAATACTCCTTGGTCTTTCCTTCGTTTTTGAGTTGGTTATCATTATAGAAACGGCAAAATGAAAATCAAGATGTTTGTTTGCTTGGTAGTGTCATTGGTGTGTTTTCTCCAGGAAATTTGATTAGCAGACTTTTGGTTGATCCCAATCGGGTCTCATCTGTTTTACCGTAATTGGGTTCGTATCGTCTGTAATTCCCACAGCAGAGCGTACTTGACAATAGGACACCGTTATATGGTTCAGATCTGAACCATTTATCCGATTACACCACGTCCCCACCTCCACCAGTTCCTTGAAAAAGCTAATTCAACCACCATAGCCTTCTGCATTCAAACCTGTCACAATTTACCTCACCCACTCATTAACTCTACTTGGAGCCTTGTTTCAATTCAGCAATTAAAAGCAGCAACTGATATTCAAACATTCCTATTCATGGCCATACAGGCAGGAAGCAGCTATACTGTACTTCCGAATTGCTCTGGTCTGAGGAAAATCCCTGCAAATGAAGCGTTCACTTTCAAACAAAACCTGGAAAAAGAGCTTCCATGATCAAGCATCCAAGTAAAGAGAGTGACTCTCTGGCATGGGAGAGTATTGAAGGCCCTTGCTTTCTAGCTTTCTGACATTCACACAAAGTGCTGTGTCCATAAGCACCGATAACGCGTATGGTGTCGATAGAATCATAATGGTCAAGAACGCAAACCTTGTCCATTATAGTGCAAGCCAGCCACTAAAAGTGACGAGAAAAAGTCATTAGTTTAGTGATTAATAACCATTTTTAATAACAAGTTATTAAAGTAAATTAAACCGAAAAGTTAACAGATTTAAAGTTTTTACAGTTGAACCGTAATCACAGGTTAAAAGTCTTGTTAAATTCGAGTCATACGTAGTGAATATATAGTCGTACCAAACTTGGAATCCATTTATCGATCCTAAATATGATTTAGAGTTATTTAATGAGCATCTTTATAAATTATTTACCAAACCAAAACTTAGTAGATCCCATTAGATACATATTTGGTTCTATAAGAAGAGTATCCATGGAAGATACATGAAGGTAGTTAAAATTCAGCGGAGATTGTTTGCTCATGATCTATTAGATCATCACTAAGTTCATTGATTTATGAGATTGATCTCTTATCATAATATTTCTATATTTTACTTGCTTGTATTTATTTTGAAAATTGTATAATATAATGTAGATATATATTATTTAACTAATTATGATATAATTTGGCTTTAAGGATTAAATTATTATTTTGACGTATAACATCAAATTATTTATAGTTTGATATGTAATGAAAATATTATATTATTTAATTCATACAATTTAGATACGAAACTAAATTTCATTTTTATTCAGTAATTAAAATTTTGAATTGATCTGATCGGTTCAATAGTAAAAACTTTAAACCGTCTAATTTTTTGAACCAACTTACTTTAACAACCTTTGTTATTAAAAATTGGACAATAATAAATCTGTTATTTTTTTATTTTGAGTTCAACTTCTTTAATTAAACTTCAAATTTTCAATGAACAAAGATGATATTCTTCGTTAATCATATTTTAAAATTTTAATTTTATTCAATTTTTATTACTACAACAACAACTAGTACGAATCTCCTTATACGTAAGTGTGTGAAAATTTAATAAAAGTAATTTTTTTTAAAAAATATTGAGGATGGGCCAGGCCGATCTATTGATATCCCTAATTTTACCCTAATTAGCAGAGAGATTGTTTCCAAAATAATTTACTATATACCAATTTTATTATAATTTAATATCGAGTGAACTTTTAAATTTTTAAATTTTATTTTATTATTTTAATTTTTAGCCTAATTTTTAAATTTTAATTTTCTTACTATAATTTGAAAACTTTTGAGAAAAAAAACAAAATTTGAATTTATAGATGGAAGAATATCTACATCACTTTTTCCCAATATCTTTCTTCTTTAATACATTTTTTTAAGAAAAGAGAAAATCACATTAACAAGCTCCGGTAATTACAACAAGCGCAATAAAAAAAATTTTAAAAAACGAAAAGTTTAAAAGAAAGAAACGAGTCAAGATGAGTGTGTACGAGACTCGCCGCCTTTGCCACCGAGTCGACACCGAGGCGAGCTGGTGACTGATCCCGAGTCAAGCAATTTCTCCCAATCCACCACCTCCTCCTCTTCCTCCTCCGCCACACCCCTCCTTTTCATTAACTCTAGCACCCTCCTCGCTTTCTGTCTACTCCGTTGACAACCGCACTTCTCCACCTCTAATAACACCTCCGTCGCTCCCGCCGTCTTCGCCAACCCTCTGAACCTCAATCCTCCATAACTCAGCCAACACAGCACCGACATACAGCTCTCCACAATTGACTCAGACTCCAATTTCTCACCCTTCCTCAATATCCCCACCAAACACTCGACGCCTCCGGCGTCTAATATCGCCGACCGACCGTCGGCACACGATGCCAAGTTACCCAACACCAACAGAACTCGACTTCTCATATGGCCCGACTTGACCATTCCTAGCAGTATTGTCACTGAACCGAGCTTAACAAGCTTAGCTCTGTTGCTTTGAACAAGTGACAAGTGGTACAATGCTAAGGCCGAGTCATTACGAGCCCGCTCACTCTCTGATCGGAGCAAGTGGACCAGTGGTGGCAGAACACCTAAGACGCCGATTGCGATCTTGTTATGGTCTTCAAGTGCTAAGCTGAAGATTGCACCACATGCATGTTCTTGGGACTCAGGGTAGCCTCCTTTTAGAACATCAACTAATAAAGGAACAATCCCTGATCGGACAATCTTAACTTTGTTCACTTTCTCCAACGACAAGTTCACTAAACATGCGACTGCATTCACCTGAATGTTGGTGTACCTCGAAGTGACTAAAGATCGTAGTGATGTTAGAATCCGAGGTGTGCAGAACTGTACTCTCGCCTCCTCTTTGGTTCTTGTGATCTTTCTCAGTGAACCCAGTGCTTCTTCAATCTCGTAGACTTGTGGGCTTTGGAGTTTTGAGACAAGCTCGTCTTCCTCAGGGTTTGGGCTAGGATTTAAGGTTTCGGCTTCTGACGAGGAAGATGCAGATGAGAAGCAACTTGGACGAGTCTTGAGTTCTAGTGGGGGTGTTGACACGTTGGTCTCGACGGACTCGTCGGAGCTCGAGTAGAAGTGAGTCGACGAACGACGGGTCAGTTCAGTCACCGCGTGGTTTAACTTGGGTTGAGGCTTCTCGGTAACAGCAACATTTTTTCCATCAACTTTCTTCTGGGAATTCACCATTGTTGAACGTACAAGCTTCTCGGCGAAGGAGTAATCAATTGGCTTAGGTGGGTCTACACACTGCTTCTTGCACCAGTGGACAATGGCTTTCTTGAGAGCTAAGTTGGGGATTACGTTAGAGAAATCCGGTGAGCTGCCATCAGCTACAGTGGGAGTGAAGGTGAGAGTGTTACATGCCTGGACACAAACACGCTCGAAGCTGTGACCGGAGGAGACAATGACAGGGTCATTCATGAGAGACCCGGTGATCGGACATAGGAACTCCTTCGGTGTCTCTAACGATTCGGGTCTCGGTGACTTCGACGGAACTGACCACTTCCTCCTTCTGTGGAACGAAATTATCCCCTTCTTCTGCTTCTCTGTTTCCGTGTCTCTGTCTAAACCCTTTTTTGCAGGTTTACTAATCACTAACCTCACTAAAGCTTCTTGAAACTCCATAGCTATGGCTATTCTGTTATCTGCTTACGCTTAAAAGAACAATCATCGCCATAGAAACCTGGAACTGAAAAGTTAACGTTGGATGCATAATCATAGAACATAGAAAAGATTCAGATAACGAGGCAAACACGTACAGATTTGTTGGGTAGAGATAATGAATCGATCGTGTGAGATGGACAGAATTTAGTAAAGACCAATTCTTGAGGGGTTGTGGAGCCAAACACGGATAGATTTGTTGGGCAGAGATTTATGAGATTGATAATCAATCATGTGATCTTGAGAGAGATAAAGACCAGTTCTTGAGGGGTATTTTGGGGGAATAAAGATAATTAATTTGGGATCATTACAAGTTTCGGAAGATTTACATTAGCAAATATAGTATTTTAGTTAAGTTATTATAATTAATAAATAAATTAGCAATAATTTAAATTTTAAAAATTTAAAAAAGTGACTACCTTTAATAAATTTAAATTTTAATTAAAAAAAGAGATTGGTAAATAAAAATAATTAGTTAATTTTAGCTGATAAAAATTAATTAGTTTATAAAAATTAATCTATTAATTAATAAACGTATTAATAATTATTAAAATAAATTTAACTGAAAAATTAACTGATTCAATTTTTTTCACATTTAAACTAGTCGAATTGTCAAGAATTCAACATCAGACAAGTGTTAGCGCATTCAGCCATTCACAATAGTGTGCAAACCTACCATCTCAAACTATCTTTTAGAGGTGTGTTAGGCTTTTTAATATGATATTAGAGTCCGTTTGTCTCGATGATTTAGGGCGATGCTTGGTTTTGTCCTTTTGTCCAATATATCTAACAGATGTCCAGCCCTACTTTAGGCTGAGAGGAGTGTGTCAACACGAATTAGTTTGATATTTTAATCATTGTAAATTAAAATTAAATATTGGGTTTGATTGATGTCTATATTTTCAATAAAATTTTATTTTTAATTAATTACTATTTTTAAAATTTTAAAATCAATTGCAATTTTTACTATAATTTGAACGTGCAATTTTTTTAATTAGAGATTCAAATAAGGTTACTTCACCCATTAGACTTTGAGATCAAAGATAACAAAAAGTCAAGTTTGATCAAATTTAATCAATTATTTAATTATATTCAAACAACCGAATTATTTTAACTATATTGGAAAAGCAGAAAAGGCAAACTTAACTGCCCGTGTTCCTATCTTTTTAGCAATACGAGGTTAGTGATGCTGTTTTTACTTTTTACGATGTTTTGGTGTAATAAAAGAAATATTACACATTAAAAGAAATATTAACCATTTTATTTATAAAATTGACGCATTAAATACTATATTAGTTAATCTGGGGAATTTTCCATAATATATAAATCATGTAATTAACCAAAATAAAGTAATAATTAGTATTTTTTGACAAATTATCAATGTTTTCAAAGTCATACTGAAAGTTAAACCGATAATATAAGATGTTTAAGGTTTAAATGGTTTCTTAAACCGTTTAAAATTTATTAAATATTGAATAAAATTACATAATTTAAAATATAGTTAATTTTTTTTGAAACAGAAGAATCCACAGTTGTTATCCTTTAAATATGCACTGGGTAAATCTCCTAATTGACATAATAGTCTGAAAATCATGTCAACTAGGTATTTCATACTAGGTAAGCCCTATACGACAGGCTCGATCAAGAGCGCGAAGATAGGAGGAATGAAGCACAGGACTTTTTCGCCCTAGCCTCTCTTCTGCTCCAACTCGATCACCCTCTAAGAGGTGATTGAAAAAAATTATCTTTATCACTCAAAAAATTTAGAATTTAATTAAAAAAGTGATTGTTAAACATAAATTAATTATTTTATTTTAGTTTATAAAAAATAATTAATTAATAAAAATTGACTGATTAATTAATAAACTGAGTAGTTTATAATTATTAAAATAAATTGAACTTAAAAATTTTACGTTTTAAGATTTTTACAATTAAACTAATCAAACAAGTTAAGCTTTTTAATCAATGCAAATTACCAACAAAATCATTAAATGTCAAACAACAAAAAAGAGAAGAAAAAAAAACATAGCTGCTATTTCCCTTTTCAATATTTAATCTAAGAACATATAAAATGTGCATGCAAATGCAATAATTGATGCCTGTGCTAAAGTTGATGGGCAGCATTAGCAACTTTTTATGCTGTCGAGATCCACTTTTTTTTTTTAAAGCTTCATGCTAATTCTGACGTGTCACTTCCTGAACCGTTGATCTTCTCAAGGGACCCTCCTGATTGGCTGTGCTTCGTATCAGCACTTTTGTGCTTTAGACGCCATTAACACAAAAGGCCGAAGAAAAACAGAAATAAAGGTCGCTTTCCGCTTTGCCCCCGAATAATGTTATATTCTTAAAATCAGACCCAAAAAATAAGAAATTTAAAATTTAAAAATGCATCTGAAATTAGAGTGTTATAAAATTTTGAAATTTAATTAAAATAAGTTCTTAAATAAAATTAATAAAATTATTTATTTTATAAAATTTTAAATTAATTAATTTTTAATAATAAAAATTATTAAACTTGATCGAATAAAAAAATATAATTCAATCGAAAAGAAAAAAGATATAATATCTGTGAAGAGAGATAACTTAAACGCAATTATTGAAACTTAATTGCTAAGATTCCGAAGTTGACAAATTTTTATTTTTAGTGTTCTGTACGGCATCTCTGGTTCCTTTTACAAAAAGTGATATATTCTCTATAAGGACCCATCGCAAAAGCTCCGTAGACATTTTGGTTCGAGCCGCATCTTCCTTTCCCTGGCTCCCCCTTTTTTTAATTTCTTCCCGCACCAAACAACTAGGTTGCGTCCCATCTCACATGAGATTGAAATGGAGGGAACTTACCCGGCTTTCAGAACTAATTAATTTGAGTAGCGATTAAGGCTCTCAGATGCTTTGGCCTGGATACGCTTTACTTAACTTGTGCTAGAGGATTTGAGCCATCTATTTATTCTCTGATAATTTTGTGCTTAACTTGTGTTAGAAGATCTGAGCCATCTATTTATTAGTACAGAGTATCTGAACTAGAGGATCAGCTCCCGAGATTAAAGGACAATAAATAGATTAGATGTCTCCATTTAGATTAACCAATTTTCATTTTATTTTATTAAATTTTATTTATATATTTATTCAGAGTACATATAAATGTGTATATAAGATTAAATGAAATAGGATTAAACACGGTCATTACTTCAATTAAAATAATGAAAACTTATTTCATCTTTTTAGTTAAAACTTTGGGTGGTTCGCAACAAAAGATCGCAAAAAAATTAATTCTGAAAGTGAAAACTAAGAGGAATGTATAAACCAATGCTTCTATAAATTCGAATGTGATTTACAATTATAACTTTCTTATCTATTTATCGGGAATTGCTCTCCCGAAAAAATAAAAATAGGAGTGAGATTAAAGAAAAAAAGGTGATGATATAAATCAAGATATTTCCGGTTTGTCCAAGTCAAATTATGTTTAAAATAAGTGGAAGATTGTTCTTTTCTGAAGTTAGTATATGACCACTCTACTATACTATTAATGTTGGAACTTTGCAAAAGGTGATGGCATTTCTGCTTTACAAGTGGAAATGTAACTTTCAGGTTTGTTTATAGTCAAAGACTTCAGACTAGTAATCGTTGAGTTTTGAGATTTAGTTTCAGCAAATACAGTGACAAGACATGCATCTTTCTAATAATTTGACTCTTATACAAAATTCCAAATTTTACTGCATCTTAATTAGGATTTGCGCGAGTTTATCTCCCTCAAAATTGTCATATTTATTCATAATTTGAGATACTTGACTAAAATAATTTAACTAGTATTTTTTTCATAAAAACGAGTAGCTTAAGCAATAAAGTAAAGAATAAAAATATTTTTTAGTTGTTAATTTTAAATAAATTATTATTTCGCTGGCCTTTAAGCTATGAATAGAGTTAGTAGCTAATTGAGAACGTGATATAATTGAGTAATCGGGTCGACACGCATCACAAATGTATGTCTCTACATTAAAAGGCTATAATAATATTTCAACCAAACAGTTCAATAAAAGGTGACTTAGTCGAGTAACCGGATTAATATTTACCATCAATGTTTGCCTTTGAGTAAAATATTAAGTTCATAATGTGAAAGCACCAAAGTTAACAAAAAAATGACATTTTATTTTTTAAATTATAAAATAAAAACAAGTCGATTTAAACTAAATAAAGTTTGATTTAATTTTTGGTCGAGCTCATGTTTTAGGAAAAATTATTAAACCAAGCGTGGGCCTGGGCGAACTTGGGCCCAAATAGGTGGTGTATTTAGGGATGACAATGGGTAGGGTTTGGTTCGGGTTTTACTCTATCCATATTCATATCCAATTTTTATTACTTAATCCATATCCATATCTATATCCATCGATTTTTACGATTTACTACTCATATCTAAATTCATTAGGTTGTTCGGATTTTTGGATATCTATCGAGTTGTATAACACATAAAAATATAACTTTTAAATAAAAAATATAAAGAGTAGATTTTTGCGAACGCTCTAAATCAAAATTACTTTAATAATAATAAGTCAAGATTTTGATTTG
>JANVCL010000001.1:24342468-24352710 GCA_026546855.1 Erythroxylum incrassatum
AATTATAGAAAATGTTAAATTAAATTAAAATTTTGAGTTATTATTATTATTATTATTATTATTATTATTATTATTATTATTATTATTATGTTCTATGTCTATGTTTTTTATTAGAATATAAACTTAATTTTTATAAAGTTAAATATCTAAAATTTAAAATCTTATAAAAATATTCAACAATAATAAAATAATACTTGTTCTTATATTTTTTAAAATTATGTATATATAAGTCATTTTATACGTAAACAATTAATTTTATCAAATATTTTTAATAAACAATTGATATTATCCGCTGGTCAAATCAGCTGATATAATCTGCTATTAACTAACAGCTAATGCAATCAACTAATTGTCACATAGCCTATGTATATTTTGGCTTCAACTAATTCTAGGGTTAGCTTCTGGTTGCATTGTCCTTCCACTATCAATATAATGCTCTTACGAATTTTAAGTTCTCAATTCAAATCTTGAGGCAAAGCTGATGAATGGTCACATGTCGAGCTTTCTTGTTAAGCTCGTATAATTCTACCTTAGTTGCATAAACTATTTTACGTCCATGGTCCTTATTCCATAAACGACCCTTACTAATTTGCGACTAATAATCTTTTCATCGAATCTGAACCCAAGAACAAAACTATACGTAGACATGGTCAAGAATAACATTGGGCATTGGCTGGGTACACTGATAGTAGGGTTTCAAGAGTGTTGATACGGTAAGTATTAAGATCAGTAGCTTATAAATGGAGAATCAACGAAACAAGGGATTGAGACTCAAGAAACGAGCTTTCTTTCTCATCATTGTGATGACAAAAGTACCTTTCCTTGTCGCTAGTCCAACTATTAGTACCTGAGGAGAATTTTATAGCTTTTGATGCTCCTAAGAACATATTTGGTGTTCATGGAAATGAAACTTTGGCTACTGATCAAGTACCATAGTTTGGATAGTAGTCAGAGAGTACCCTGATTGTTAGATTTATATAATACGTTGAAACGTTGACTGTTAGGTTCAGTTAGTTATTTGACTTTTTGTATAAGTACCGCTTATGATGCTGAGATGAATAACAATTTTAACCCTTCGTATTTTAGTTTTCTGACATGGTATTAAAGCATATGCTTCTGCCTATCGATGTATTTCTGGAATCTTTCTAGAGAGTTCCAGTTTTTCTTGATTTTCTTTGTTCACTAACAGCTTGTTTGAATCCTTACTTGCACAAGGAAAAGCAAAGGAAATATTGAGGGGAAAAGAGGATAAAAGAATATAAGAGAATTGTGATTTTCTTTCTTTTATTTGTTTTCCTAATTTATTAAAGGGGATAATTGAAACTTATATTGGAAAAAAGAATTTTTTAAACCTTTATGCCCTTGATTATTATTTTTTTAGGAGTTTGTTAGCATTTGTCATTAGATATGAACTTAGAAGATGTCGATTGTGAATATTCATTGAAAAAGCTTATGATAATTCTGCTGATTTTCATTGAAAAAGCTTATGATAATTCTGCAGATTTGTTGAACTTCTATGGTAACTTTCTTTGCATGCTTTACAAGAAGTTCATAGACGAACATTTGCAACTGATGTGGCTTCAAATCCATTGCCTACTTGATTAACTGATGTCGCCTTTCAACATGCAACTACTTTGCCTCCTGTAACAAAGGTTACTCAAATTTTAATGTATCCTGTAATAGTTTATAATAAATTATGTTAAAATATGAACCAAACCACTGGCTCCTGATAATGAAGTTGATCAAAACATGGAAACAGGTGTACGTGCATTTAAAGACTATCTTCTTAATTCTTACATGCATTTGTATAATAATAATAATAATAATAATAATAATAATGATAATGATAATAATAATAATGTATAAATACTGTTGGACCAATGGTGGTTGACAAATTAAATCCCTTTATGTTTTGATAATAATAAAATGTATAGAATTGATTAATAAATTATTTAAGGAATTTTGGATTGCTATTTAATTAAAGGATTTATGCAAATCAAGATAATAATAATCTCCAACGTTCAAGAGATAGACAATGGCAATGTTCAAACGTGCAAAAGATGATTATTGTAAGAGATCAGGATTGCAGATTATAATGGAAGATTTGTATCTCAACAAACAAAGATCAAAGTTTATTTGAATATGTCCGTTGGAGTTAGCACAAGTCGACCAAAACATTACAAGTTGACTGAGAATTAACATATTTGTCAAGTGGGGTTTAATCAAGTCGACCGGCACATTGCAAGTCGACTAAAAAAAAGAGATCTGTAAGTTGGATAAATATTCTAGTTGACTAAACATCACACTAGTTGACTGATCATGGAGCGTAGATAAAATTTTCATAAAAATATTGGTATTAGTCGACTGACACATTTTGACTAGTCGACTATCAGTGCAGCTGAACATAATTTAACGAAGTCAATTGATATCAAACGAATTAAAAATCATTCTACAATGTCTATGAGTATCAACAACGACTAGAAGAAGATCTACAATGACTATAATCCTCTGGAGCTTGCGGATAAAAGGAGCAACACCAAAGAATCAATTAGCTGAGTCCATAGCAAAGAAATCTGATCATCGTTCATTATTATTGCTCTCAAATTGTTCTTAAATTTTACTCAGTTGTACTAAGCATTGTTATTTTAAATTATCTATCATTGTTATAGTGAGTTGAGTGATTAAAGAAAAATTACTGGTAAGGTAGGATTTGTGCTAGAAATACAAATCAGATTGTGAGGTGTAGCTTGAGCCGGAAATCAAATGATGTTATAAAAAGTTCACACTGAACTAAAAAGTGTGCAGTAAAGTGGTTTGCCAAATCCTAAATGGGAGCTTAGGTAGAGGACGTAGGTCATAGCACCGAACCTCTATAAAAACAGCGTTTGCCTTTCTTCCCCATACTCTTTATTTAATTTGATTAAATTGTTTTGTGTGTATTAATTTCGCGATTTTTTGTAGAGCTTATCGAAAAATATTAAAGATCTATTCAACCCCCCTTCTAGATCGTTTACAAGATACGCTATAAAAAGAGAAAGGTGGTAGCAGGATGCATCTTGCCTCCCAACCTATTCGATAATAGCGATATTCCCATCACACCCTCCTTTCTTGCTATTGGTTGGGATAACTTTCTAAAATTGGACGAAACAGTGTTTGATGAATTGGAAAGATGTTTCTACACACACATGAGAAAAAAAGAAATTGATGGGAAGGTGGCAATCATCTCGTGGGTACGTGAGTGCAAGATTTCGATTACGGAGGAAATCTTGGGGAACATTCGGTGTAATTCTAGTTGGTAGGACTGTGGGTCCTTGTCATAAATGGGACATTTCTGACCTTGATCTGGGAGAAGTTGTGGATTTTATATGTTCGCACAATGAGAATACCCATGAAGGAAGACCCTGGTGTAGACACTTAGACCTACTACCAATATGCCTTGCATCTATTTCAGCTACCTCAATTTTTCCAAAGAGTAGCTCAGTAGAAAGATGCAGTCTCCTAGATATGTACATGGTCTACAATCTGTTAAAGGGTAATAAGATGAACCTCCCAGCAATGATTCTGAAGTTTATGGTGGACAAGGGAAGTCACAAGAATACCACTGGTGGCCTACCGTATGGGATGCTGTTGATCAAGATTTTTGCTTATTTTAGAGTGCCTTTTGACAATCTGAGATGGTATAAACTTGCAAAGTTCCACTCTTCAATTCCCTACCAATTTGGTTACAAGCTAAAGGACAACGTGTGGGTAAAGAAAAAGACAGAAAGAGTAGCAGATCTTTTAGGTCTTATCACACAAAAGTCAATCCCTATTCCACTCCATAGCACAAGTGATTTAATCCTTCAACAATTGAAGGAAATTCTTTCCAATCAAGATCAAATGCGTCGCCAAATATACTGCATGCAACATTAGATTCTTGACTTGCAGATTTTGCTTAGAAAAATGTCTAATTCTTCTTAATGACTCTGTTTTTGCTTGGTCTGTTCTCACATACTTATAACATATTTATGATATTGTTTGATGCCTTAGTTACTATTTCCCTCTCTTTTTCTGATAATGAAAAAGGGGGGAAATAGTTAATGATATATTGCACTTGATGATATATTTACTTTACATTTGTGGTATATTTTCATACCTTGATGATATATTATTTTGATGAAATGTTGCTGAACTTGTAAAGTTTAAATTTATGATAAACAAATGATAGGCTCCTTCCTTTACAAGTCAGGCTCTTTCTAATTATAACCGCCAATAAAGTTTACAAGTATCTTTCGAAACTCTTTATTATTATTTGAATTTTGAAAATACATCTTATGGTTTGTTATCATCAAAATGAGGGAGATTGTTAGCTCAAGGTTTATGTTTAATGATTTTGATGAAAACTATATAATATTTCAAAATTTAAATTGGATTTATTTTCTTGTATAGGCAACAATATAATTCCTAAAAGGAAATAAAATCATAGAATAATCGCTTCCTTTCTTACAGGAGCCCTCTTTATAAATATATTTTTTCCAAAAATGGTTCCATGGCATTCAGAAGGATCTTACTACAGTAGAACCTCTTTAAATTGATACTTGGTAAATTAATAAACTCTCTAAGATAATATTTTTCTCTGGTCCCGATGTGGACCAGTTGAAAATTTAACAAATTTCGATAAGATAAGATAATAAGATAATATATTTTCAAAAATACCCCTATGTAAATATAGGGTCCCATTAATATCATAAATTAATAGTTATATAAACTTACACAAATATAACTAAGACAATTTAGTGAAATATGATTCTAGTGTTGTTTGTTTTTTCTTAAAATTTAAGTCTAGTTGGAGCCCATCTCTAACTTTTCTCATTGCATCCAAAATTTCTGATGTTGTGTTCTCGAAATACACAAAAAAAATGTGAAGAGTCCTAAACACGATAAGTGCTTCCTTACGCGTAATTGTTTCCAAAGGTACTGTATCGTCTTCAACTTCATCATCAACATTATTTTAAAGGATAGTAGCCACAATTTCTTCTAAGCTCTGGACCTCTGACCATGTATCATTTTCACTCGAGTAATCCAATAGGCTATTGACATCCATTTTATTGCGATAGCTGAGACCATTAATCATGAGCTCAAGTTAATGAATGTCGTTTTCACAAGTGGGTTCATCTAAATTCCTTGAGACTTCATCCCATGAACAAATTTTGCAGTGTCAAAAATGATTTGCTATTGTCTTTTGCTAAACGTTAACTGTTCAATCCGAGATTGCAAGATTGATAGCATCCAAAACATTAATCTTATCTGGATCAGATTGTCCCAACTCATAGCCTTCTAAAATCCTACGGTAAAATCTCCTACGATAGTGCATCTTGAAAGCTCTTATTATTCCAACATCACAAAGTTGAATTTTTGATGTCATGTTGGGTGACAAGAAGAACAACTCAACATTATGTAACCCTTCACATCTTAGATGTGCTAGACAATTATCTATCACAAACAAAATTCTTCTACCATGCATTTTTTTATCAAACCAACGGATATATTCATCAAAGAGTACTCTTGTCATCCAAGCTTTTTTGTCGGCACAGTAGTGACAATTCAAGCTATTCATGTTGATATTCTTGAAGCAACGTGACTTTGCATATTTTCCAATAATCCATAAAAGGATTTTTTCTGAGCCATCCTCATTGCAACAAATAACAACTGTTAGCCTTTCTTTGTCTTGTTTTCTTCATTCAAGTTGCTTCGTAGCAAGAGAATGATCAACTTGTAACCTGTAAAACAAACCAGTTTCATCTATATTAAAAACATCTTTCGTAGGGAATTTATCTATTTTTCCCTTATAGACTCCAGTTGCTTTTTCATGTCTTATATATTAATCAAACCACTCTCTCTGAAACAACGAAATGAATTGATACCGTGTCGTAGCTTGAATTTCTCAAGCCAACCTTGAGAAAATTTGTACTCAGAATCTTGTTGAGGGTATAGAAGTTTCATTGTATCTCTTGCTTTCTCCAAAATTAGCTCTCCGGTTATATTCACACGATCTTGATACTGGATAAACCACTCATAAACAACCTTCTCCATATCTGAAAATTTTGCTATTTTGTGCCGCTTGATATCCCTTCCTTTTTCTAGGTTGGCCGAAGGATACTCAGCCGATCGTTTGAGTGTGTTTGAGATTATATCTTGAGTAACTTTCAAATGAAACTTTTCTTTAAGCCACAACTGTAAATCTTTTTGAGTGTATGTCGAATGATCTCTCTTGTACTCACATGATTTTTTGCGTATTTGATTCGTCATTGTTGTTTTCGTGACATCTTTTAGATGAGGAGCTATTATTGGGTGTGGTTTCAAGAAATTTTCTATCTTGTTTATAAAGTATTTTCTATCTCCATCATACGTATATATGTACATTGAATGTTTTTAGTAAAAATACAATGAATAATACTTATTATTAAGAAACAAAGGACATTATTTATTAGTTTTCATTAATATTATGTAAAATGAATCTATGTTTTAGATTTATTCAATTAATATGAAACATGAATTTTTCTAAGATACAATGCTTTTTTATGTAATCAAAATTTAACTTCAATCAATTACAAAAATCTCTTTAAATTAATAAATATTAATTTATCTGTTAATTTCTCTATAAAATAATAAATATCATCATCCCAACAATATTAATTTATAGAAGTTTTACTGTAACTTAATTGAACTTTGGACCGAACTTGGGCATGACAGGTTGGGCCATCCCGAAACAAAGCCCGAATGACATGAACCCTTTTTAAGACGATATTGACATATTGTTTCAATTTAAGTTTTTAAAATAATATCATTTTATTATTTATAATATTACATGATATTTTAATATTCTCAAAATAATATTAATAACATCCTAAATCATAACAAAATTAGGTTATTTTTATCAATATTCTTTTAACAAGATTGGTTAAATCTGTATTTTTTACTTCAACATTTTATAAAATATCTAAGTAAACTCTTATCTTTGCACTTTATTATTCATTATAAGGAAGTATATTTCATTGGAAATTGGGTAATTTTATGTCGGAAAGAAACATAAAGATGGAGTGAATTTATTTATAAAAATGTGATTCATAACTCATTTCTTTAAAGTTTTTGGTTGAGATATGATGTTTTAGTTGTATATAGGCTTACTTGGATCTGATCTAATTTTTTTTCAAAGGCCCCTAAAAAATCCCTTATTGGTATTGGAATTAGGTTTTTAATAAAGTTCAATAAATAAATATTCATGAATTTAAGTCAGATTAATAGGTGATTCATGAAGTGACTCAAATGACTTCATATTAGCTATCAGTTGAGGACTATCTACTTGTGAATGGGAGATTTTGGAAATTCATAAGTGGAGTAATTTTACATCGGAAAAAGATACAAAGATAAAGTGAATATATATAAAGATAACACTCATAATGTTGGGAAAAATTACTACAACCTCAACAACAATAATAGTAAGAGAAATAAAGTGCAAAAAACTAAATCAACATGCACGTAATTTATATGAAAAACTCCTCTCAACTAGAGGAAAAATCACAATCCAAATCTCCACAATGGACTAAAATCAATCCACTATAATAATCAAGAGTACAATCAGCAACCAGTAATAATAATCTCAACAACAAGTATAATTATCTATAGGTTCTAGTACAAATTGAAAAACCTAATTAATTTAGCGCTCTCTACAAACCCAAGGGATACTAACACCGAATACTTGTCGATGATGACTCGCTTCCTCTTGATTACCTTACCAAATAGATGTCGTCCCACACGCCAAAACAATGGAGTAGGCCTTTCTTTTTTCCCTACTCTAATTTGGTTTTTACGGCAATCGCCCCCTCTATAGCAAAAAAGGGTAAAGCCTATTTATCTCATTGTAAATTGGCTTCTCCAATAACCCATCAAAACCTACCACCTACGAGCCAATTAAAGAACTCTTTACTTAGTGGGTCACCACTTATAAGTAAAACAAAGCCCAACCTTGCAAAACTCACATAACTAGTATTTGAAATTTGGGGAGATACCCAACATATTCCTCCCTCGACCCAATTCACCAAACACCTCCACCTCATTTTAGAATCGGACCTTCTTCTTCACGACCTTGTCCCCCCAGATGCAATGACCCTCCATATAGCAAATGTTGTTGTCGGCCTTCCTCCCATACATCATCAAGCGAGCACCGCGGTACACTTTGCACCACCTCCCATTACCAACATATCCATGCCCGTACTTTGCTAATTCACCCAAGGAAATAAGCCTAGCACGAGCACTTGGCACATACCACACATTGTGAAAGGTTCAGGTTATACCATCATCGAGCTTCATCCTTACGGTCCCCATGCCTTGGACCTTCAATTTTTGATCACCCATTATGTTGATGTGGCCAAACTCCCCATTTTGACGCAAAGTATCAAACAAGACTTGGTCTCTATAAACATGAATCAACGCGGCCAAATCCAACACCCAACTTTCTAAGCCCTCCTTCACCTCACCATAAGTAGCCAATAACAAATCACCATCACTATCACTATCACCTATTACCATATCAGTAGAATCACCATCATCATCTACTTTAGTCTTGCCCTTCTTCTTTTGCATCAAATGGAGACTTTTAAAGTCTTCCATCATTTTTGGACAGCAACTTTTGATGCAACTATTCTCCTTACAATAGTAACACTCCATGTTACTAAAGTCTTTTGCGTATGATTTCGATATATTCCTTGAGTCGTCTCCCCTTCTCTCTTGATTCCTCCATCTCTCAAACTCACTCATAGCTAGTGCTCGATTATCGTCACTCGGAGAACCTCCATCAATATGTGTCATCATCCTTTTGATCTCCATCAATACCATCATAACTTCATCTAGCGTAATCTTCTCCCTACCAACAGGCAATGTCATGATAATGAGCCGGTAGGACTTAGGTAATGAAGCCAACAACAAGAGAGCTTGTTCTTGATTAGTGATCTTCTCATTTGCATTCTTCAACTGGGCTATTAGTTGGTTAAACAAATTAATGTGGTCCTGCAAGGCTGTACTCTGCTCCATCCTCAATTGGTACAATATTCATCTCAAGCACAAGATGTTAGTCAACTTAGTACTCAAAACTTGTTGGCTTGTCCGCTTTCAAGGCTGCATCTAAATCTTGTTGTATCAGGAAGTTTTCAATAATACTCTTTCATACTCAAAAGTTTATTTTTCCATCAAACAAAGGAAAGTGAAATTTGGAAGTATTGTTTTCATGCATTATCTTTTCACACTAATTCCTCTTTAAATTAAACAAGCAGTAATTTTCCCTATACAAGGATCCTCCAACTACAGCTTTAATACCACTTGTTGGGGAAAATTATTATAATCTTAACAACAATAATAGCAAGAGAAATAAAGTGTAAAAATTAAATCAATGCACAAGCAATTTAAGTGAAAAACCTCTCTCAATTAAGGGAAAAAGCATGATCCAAATCTTCATGGACTAAAATCAATCCACTATAATAATCAAGAGTACAGTCAGCAACCAACAACAATAATCTCAATGACAACTACAATTATCTCTAAGTTCTAGTAAAAATTGAAAAACCTAATCAATTTAGGGGGCGTTTGGTTTGGGGGTTTGGGAATGAAGGAATGAAATCATAGTAAAAAATAATGTTTGTTTTGGGGTTTTCAATACCAAGGTAA
Source organism: Erythroxylum incrassatum (assembly GCA_026546855.1). Taxonomy (NCBI): domain Eukaryota; kingdom Viridiplantae; phylum Streptophyta; class Magnoliopsida; order Malpighiales; family Erythroxylaceae; genus Erythroxylum; species Erythroxylum incrassatum. Next base: position 24,352,168 of record JANVCL010000001.1, read on the forward strand.
TGGATTTATTCCAATATATTTGGGAATCCACTAAACCCTCCAATAGGGGTGGGTATCAAACTTTCATTCCAATATAATAGTTTGGGAATCCACTAACTGCTGTCATCGAACTCTCCTTGCCATCGTCAAACTGCTATCTTCTCATCTTCTCTTGGTCTCTTCTCTGATCGGGTCTCCTCACTGTCGATAGGTATCTGCTCTATTATCACGTTAAAAGACGTTCTCCTGGTCTATTATCTGGTATCTTCTCCTGGTCTATTATCGCTATCGATAGATATCAAGAAAGCTATCTATGTGCATAAACCATAGAAAAAATCGTTGTCTATTATCGCTAGTATCTTGACCTTGACGTGAACCATGTGCATAAACCATACTGAACACATACTGTTATTTAAACCATGTGCAGCGATTGATGACGTGAACCATGTGCATCGATTTTGACAATTACACAATGACAAATTATGATCACTGTTTATACACTTGTTATGACGTGAACCATGTTTATACAAGTGATTAGTCTTGGCTGAATACACTTGTTTACGT
>JANVCL010000001.1:24371572-24399329 GCA_026546855.1 Erythroxylum incrassatum
ACAACCTTATTTTTAATTATACTTTAAAATTTTCAATGATTAAGAATAGTATTCTTCAATTATTTTTCAAATTCTTTGATTTTATTCAATTTTTAACCCATTTTATGACGATCTAGTAACCGTTGAATTTTTTAAACTTTAAACATTTTGTCTTACCGGTTTAACTTTCAATCTAGTTTTAAAAATATTGGCTAATTTATTATTAATTTTATTTATGAAATTATTAAGGATGGTAATGGATTGGCCCATGTTAATCTTATTAATGAAATTATTAGGAATAGCAATGGGTCGGTCAATGGGCCAACCGCTGCCAATTTTTTAAAATATAAAATATAAAATATAAAATTTTTCTAATTAAATTTAGGTCTGGATTATTCAAGTTCAGATTTACTTAAAACTCAACTATTTTAAACAAAGCGATATTATTTTGCTTAGAATAATTGAATCTCAAGTTAATTTAAACCTGAACTTGACCTATTAAAACAATTAAATTTAAGCCCACGTGTCAATAATTGTCATTTCTAAAAAATTATGTTTGTAGATTAATTAAAAAAAATTGATACATGGGTTTCTTTTTAAGAATAAAGTTTCTTCCCTCAACTTTTCATTCCCGTCCTCTCGTAGGCTTTACTTTAACGGTGAAAGCTCCGTGACCATTGAATGGAGCATTTTGCCATTAAAGTGAAAAAGTAACCTTTTTCTAGAATCGAAGGATAAAATGGAAAAGGATGGCTCTCCCTTTCGAGTCTAGATCTTTTGTCTAATTTTATTCTGTCTCATAAAATTTCAGCAATTTATTTTACGAGCCTCACGTGGATCTCATGCGAGTCCTATATAAATAAATAGTTGAGATTTATTGAATACAATAAAACATCATAATATTAGACAGAGAATCTGAACTTGTCCCCTCCTACTAGCCTAAGACATCTCTATTCCTTTGGACCTTTTTCGTTCTTTTCTCGTAACATATATACCCATTTAATTAGTTTCAAACTTTACTAAAGTATTTACATGTTAATTTATCTGATAAATTTAAGAATAAAATTCAATTTTAGTTGTGAATACATATTTTAAAAATAAAGTAATAAAGTGACGTATTATTAGACTTTTTCATATTTTATGTATCAGTGAAACTTTCATTAAATTGTTGTTATTGTTGATGAAGCTTTAGATTTAAGGTTATATAATATTTAATCTCTCCGGATTTTATATTTTAACGAGAATTTTACGTTATATTGTTGTTATCATTTTATAATCATTTGACTAATTAGGGATTAAGTAGTGTGAAATGAATCAAAATAGACCACACCATCCCATGTGCACAACTCAACCAATTGGGTAATTCTTATATAAAAATATATAGAAAAATAGAATAACATTAAATAATAAATACACACCAATAGTATTTGATATTGCATTTAACCTGTTTGAGTAAATGTCCCATAGTACCCTTTCCTCAATAAATACAACCCCCCCGCCTTGACAGCCATTCCACACGCCCACAACGCAAACCTCTCCGCTCTGTCTCAATGGCTCGTGTAGGTTTCTGCATTTTGGCTATTCTCTCACTACTCTCTCTAGCCACCGCCAAAATCCCTGGAGTCTACTCCGGCGGACCGTGGCAGACAGCCCACGCCACCTTCTACGGCGGCAGTGACGCCTCTGGCACAATGGGTACGTACACGCTACTAACTTAGTGACAAACGTAACTAAATAAACACCTTTTAACTTGTGAATATGTACAGGAGGTGCTTGTGGGTACGGTAACCTGTACAGCCAAGGGTACGGAGTGAACACGGCGGCACTGAGCACCGCGCTGTTCAACGAAGGCCTGAGTTGCGGCGCCTGCTTCGAGATCAAGTGCTCTGCTTCCGACGACCCCAGATGGTGCAACCCTGGTAACCCTTCTATTCTCATTACAGCCACCAACTTTTGCCCTCCAAACTACGCTCTCCCCAGCGACAATGGCGGCTGGTGCAACCCTCCTCGGCCCCACTTTGATCTCGCCATGCCCATGTTCCTGAAGCTCGCACAATACAAGGCCGGCATCGTCCCCGTCAACTATCGCCGGTCAGTCTCCTTTAACGTACTATGATATTATTATTACTAAAATCTTTGCAACTAAACGGCCGCAATGATGAATCTTAGGGGTTTTTGGTTAATTAATTCATATTTAATTTAGTTTCCCGGCGTCTTTTCTCGGGAATCAAACAGAATCTGAAAAGACACGCTGCACAGCTCTCTATAGGTCCTAGTTAGTTGTGCATCGTCTACTAAAATGAACTCCTTTTTTGGTTCGAAAAGACTATAATACCCTTACCCACTTCACATGGAAAAGTTAGGATTGGCTCAGTTATCGACGAATTATTTTGATGTGAGTCGATTCCAACCGTTGGATTACCATCTGATGGAATTTACAACTCGGTGGTCCCCACCACAGTGTTCAGTGCAGGAAGCAGGGAGGCATCAGATTCACGGTTAACGGTTTCCGTTACTTCAACCTGGTTTTGGTCACCAACGTCGCGGGTGCAGGAGACATCGTGAAGGTGAGCATTAAAGGTACCAACACTGGCTGGCTGACCATGAGCAGGAACTGGGGGCAAAACTGGCAATCCAACGCCTTACTTGTGGGGCAGGCTCTGTCTTTTAGGGTCACGGGCAGTGACAGACGCACGTCAACTTCCATGAACGTGGCGCCTTCTAATTGGCAGTTTGGTCAGACCTTCACGGGCAAGAATTTCCGCGTCTGAGTCATCGTCTCATTTTGTTGTTATTACACAAAGTTTAAGAATGTCTTTCCCGCCTTCAATTTTCTCAGCCTATTTTCTCGGGAAATTTTGAGGGTTAAAAAGGAAATAGTTGGTAATATAGAGTACTAGGAAAAGTCTGGTCTTTTTTGTTTACCATTCCATTACCTGCTAAAATGGTGAAGATGTAGTGTTCTAAGAGTCCTGAAGCGGCCGCAACTATAAGAACCTGTAGCCCGCAGCTCTTATTCACATATATGTTATCTGAAATCACTCTTTAGTACTAACTATGGTCTTAATTACTTCTTTTATGAATTCAGAAGGTGCAAGTTGCAATGTAGTTCTTACCCGTTTGGGATTAGAACATGGTGCACCCAATTGTTGGTGTATGTTCTTGTCAAGTGGCAGTGATACCTATCAATAGCTTTCATGGCAAAAATGCATAAATGCCCTTTTGCTCATAGTTGTGTTAATGGCATTTGAAGATGCTTTTGATCAACCTAAAAGATTGCTTCTTGGTTACTTGTCTCTTCATTGTTTCTGTAACTCAGTTTCTGAACAAGGGAAATGCCTGATAGTGATCGTAAATATCTGGTAACTTTAGGAGACAAAAAGAAGATGATTCGGATATGTGAAGTTTAAAGCAGCTAAGCAATAGGGCGGTGTAGAGATTCTGTTAGTATTTTGTTCATCAAGAAAGAATTTGCATTTGTACCCTTTCAAAGACATTCAACTTTTGCTTCATAAAATCAGGGAATAGGTCCTGTCCTGGACGTAGATAAATACGTCGGTGAGATTTAATATTAGAAATTGAAGATTTCATTGTAAAACCAGTGCTTGTCCACTAAAATTCGGTCGTGGGAAGATAATTTTGTAAAATTAACGATGAGCTTATCTATAAGTTGGTTGTTTCTGTGAATTTCATTTGCCGTCATGTTTGACCATATTCTTCCATTTAAAGTGGTTCAGGAACCAAGAATGTCACTTCTAGCTCGTCTTTCTTGAACAAAAGGACTCCAAATTCAAGTTATTGACTCTTGGAATGTATACATATATGAAAAAGTTCATTAATGCTTGAGAGAAAGGACACGACAACCAAGCCTATCCCACATATGCTTATGTTTCTGTAGCTATCTGTTGTGTTAAAATATTTGCTGCAGCATACAGATAAATACATGTTGACATGATTCAGACTGCCGCTAAAGTTGTCTGAAATACTTGAAGCAAAACTGAAAAGACAAAAGCTGTACACTGCTTGAGTAATCAAGGCTTATGCACATGACTGAACTCCTGAAACTTCACTCAAGAAAAGAGTGGGGAAGCTGATGGCCGAGGATAGGCAGTCCGGGATTTGGCATTGTCGGTGGCAGTTTTGTTGCCCTCCTTTTCGGTAAGTTTATTAGATGCATCCTTTGAGTCTTGAAGCTGTTCTAATACCAGTACCACCTCCTTCATTGTTGGCCTGAATTTTGCATCTGCTGCTAAGCATTGAAGAGTAAGTTCTGCTATCTTTTGGACCCGACCGAGTGAGTACTGGCCTTCAAGACGAGAATCCAGAATGTGCAGAACTCTACGCTTGTTTGTCAAGTAAGGTTTTGCCCACTCCACCAGGTTGTGCTGTCCTGAGGGCCTATTCTTGTCTATTGCTCGCCGACCAGATAAAATTTCCAGAAGTACAACCCCGAAACTATACACATCGCTCTTTGCAGTTAAATGACCTTTCCAACATCAACATGAAATTATTAATCAGAATACAGTATATGACACCATTCCTATAGAAACCATATCCCAGGATATTCCACCGATAACATTATGATAGTAAACACAAAGTTTTAAGCTTTTCATGGGAAATTGAAGAATGATACTCAGAGGAAACAATGGCTAGAGGAGAACTTCGAAGCAAAACTTTACTTCTCAGTTATAAACTTAAAAGAGCTTTGAGAGATTGAGATAATTAGTATACATCGTAAGTAAACAACACGAAGAAGCTCATATGATCAAAATTTCCTACCTGTGGCCAGATACTCAGGTGCTGCATATCCATAGGTCCCCATGACTCTGGTAGAGACATGGCTCTTATCACCAATTGGTCCATCCCTGGCCAACCCAAAATCAGAAAGCTTTGCATTGTAGTTCTGTAAATGTATAGCAGAAGCCATTATTAACTCTGAATCATACTAGTAAAATTACAGAGAAGTACTAAGTGATAACCAGAAAAAGCAGCATACCGAATCGAGCAGGATATTAGAGGTCTTAAAGTCGCGATAAATGACCTGTGTTTCAGAGCTATGAAGAAATGCAAGTCCTCTTGCAGCACCTAGAATAATTTTCATTCGAGTACTCCAAGAGAGGGGATGGAATTGAGACCCTCCTATTTCATAATAAACAAATAGCTTCCGTGTCAAAACCTAAATTACAACCATCAAAAGCTGAACTACCACAATGAACAAGAGAAACATACTCCTGAACAAGTGATTCTCCATGCTGCCTCGGGGCATGAACTCATAAACCAGTAGCCTATGTTCATCTTCTAAGCAGTAACCAACCAGTTTAACAAGATGAGGATGACGTAATTGCCCAAGGTAGTTGATCTCAGCCTGCACCACCAAAAACACAACAAAAATCAACTTGCTGGATTTGATCATCAGAACAATACTTGGCAAACACAAACTCTGTGGACATCAGATAGCTGTTTTCCTGGAATTGCCACTGTTGAACACGGTAATAAAATTATAACTAAGGCCCTCCTGAAGTAGAATCTTCAGTAATTGTGCCCAGAAACCAAGGTTGTTATGACATAGAAAGGTATAAAAACTCTTAACTTGAACCTCGACATTTGATCAGAAAATTTGGTGAAACAATTAAGCGGTGGCAAGCATTACTCCTTACCAGCCATTCCTTATGACCCTGGAGACCTTCTTGGTTAAGCCTCTTCACAGCAATAACCAAACCAGTACCAGGCTTCATAGCTTTATCTGTATGCTCATCAATCCACCCCTTGAAAACTGAACCAAAGCCACCTTCTCCTACCACACTATCTGGTCTAAAGTTTCTTGTGGCAATCTTCAGCTCACTGTAGCTAAAACTCTTCAAGTTCGATGACTGCAAGATCTCCCCCTCGCTCCGAGGAGTTTGGGGCACAGAAGATGATGATGATAGCTTACTACTTGAACTGCTCAAATATTTTCCATCTCTGCTGCCATTCTTTGAATTCAATCCTACACATAAACACGTTGTAAATTCTGTTAGTTTCTACATTTTCATTGCTCGCTGGATGAAAGATTCAAGCTCTTACAAAGTTTTTTCTTATCAAAGCATGAAACAAATTACATGTTGAAAATTAAGGTGACGAAACCCATTTTGACGAAGAGAAGGAACTACTCAAGAAAACCAAAGACTAAAAATGAAAAACCTACAAGTGTTAAGATAAACAAATACATGTATATTCCGTCACTTCTTCTCTTCTCTTTCCCTCTCTTCCTCACAACCACACAAACACAGCCAGAGTTACCTGTATTAGAAGGGCTATATGCTTTGATTTGATTACTCCAGCAAATACCCATGACACGCCACCTCCTCACCACAATCCTACAGTCGCAAAACGCGAAGACGAAATTTAACCAAGCAAAACAGAAGCCAAAAGACAGATCTTGTCTCAAAAATGAGTGTGCTATTTCAAGAAAAAGATCCCCTTCAGTACACTATGTTCGACAACTTATTGGACAATACTTGGCACTGAGAATGGTGTGATTTTTTGGGGTGCTTTTGCCTTTCTCTGGGGATTATGGATGTGTGCAAGATCTGCACAAAAAGCAAGAAATGAAGGGTCTTTGCTAACGGAGGGTCTTTCGTTTTTGATAGTCTTCTGTGAGACCCTCGCCAACCATTTAGACGGTTGACTCACTTTTTTCCTCTTTTGTCCTTTCTCCTACAAACCAGCAAACGTCTTCAACCAGAGGAGTACATAACACTCAAGTTAAAAAGATCAACACAAGAAACTAATAGATTATAATCAGATCCCTTTGTAAATTATGATTAGACTCTTCATAATACAGAGATGGCCCACCGTAGCTACTCTGTTTTCTCTAGTTTTTCGCCATCATAAATACAAAGAATGAAAATGAAAACAGAGGAACATGGAAACTGTTATATGATATAAAAAAAGGGTCTGAAATTTGATTATGTCAATAATGATACTAGATACATGAACCTGTCTTCGGATGAATTTTCTTGTCTTTTCTGTTTGACTCTTCCACTTCTCAAATACTGAATCTTTCTAAACAGAACAACTTCTCCTTATTACCAATGTAATTTCATTCAAATCGCTGTGTAATGATTGAACCATTATCTCTTTCGGTTCAAAGTTTGGAACTTTCCTTGACAACCGAAGAGACCATGTTCATCTTGTGACATCATTGCTACGCATATCTTAACATCATCCGCTTTGTGTTGTTTAACTATTGATTGTTATTACCAATAAGATTCTATCATTAACAACTGCTGAATTTCGTTTTAACTACTAATTGTTGTAGGCATGTGGACAAAGACTAAGTCAAGATTATACCTTTTTCAGTGGCAGTTTTGGAGAGGAGTCATGGAAGGATGAATGCAGATATGTTTTATTTATGTCAGTAGCCATCACGTTTCGTGCTTATGCTTTCTTCATCTTTTGGTAGACTACTTCTATTCAAGTATTTGATGACTGATTCCATGTAAGCAAAGTAGTATTGTTTGGGTTTCTTATACTTCATACGTATGCTTTTCACTATTTTATTTGCAAAATTGTAATTACTCAAATAAATTATTATAAATATGTATTATATATATAGATAATTTACCTAATAAAAGGATTTTCGGATAGAAAACATAGAATTCTCGCATAGTTCGGGAAATTTTTGTTCTCGTGTAGAAAATAACGACGAAATGTACGTACCATAAACCTCATACTTGTACCAATCAAATGTTCCTTATATGATATATCAATTTAGCTCTTAAATTTTAATAGAACTAATTAAATATGACTTAAAATAATAATTTATAATGATTATATTAAATTATTAATTTCAGTCAAATTTAATTTATCTGATTTAAGTTTAAAAGTTGAGTTGCATTACCATATTAGTAACATTTAATTAATTCATATGTGACATTCATATTGCATATATCTTATCATTACTTTTTAGTCGAAAATAAAAAGTATATTTTTTTGTAAAACTAAAAACTATAAAGATTTTTTTCGAATAATTTAAAGATTAGTCTTTTATAATTTTTTAAAATTATAATCATTTGACGTTTATACTTTGTATATTTGATAATGTTTCACGTCTTTTGTTTGTTTTATTGATCAGGTGACACCCGAATTTGAACTGGGAAAACAAAATTTGCAGTCCCTCTGATCAAATCGAATTGAAAAATAGAAAGATTTGTATAAGTTATACCTTTCGTCACCACTTTGTAGAAAATCATTAGGTATGAATATGTTAGATAATTATGACTCGATATTTTTAATTAAAAATTGAATAAAATAAATAACTTGTTTTTTGAAAATTTTAAAAATTAGTCTTTTTATATTTGAAAAATTGTAATATAAATTTATATCTTTTATCCAAACATTTTAGCTTGATTGGTGGAATGACTCCCAAATCATGTCAAAAAGGTTGGGCTCCCACGTTGGGTACAACACAAATGATTGTTGTTAGTGAGCATTGGTTTATTGTAATTCTAGAACATGTCAAATCATGTGAAAACCTAACACCAATATTGCTTCTAAAATATTGTACTTGTGCCTAAAGTAAGATATTGGAGGTTTCAAGTGTCAAACTCTTCATTGTTTTTCCCTTTGGTGGGCTACCTAACCAAATTACAATTAATTACTAGTAATTCACATTAAATAATTTTTTAAAAACTGCAATAATTTATAAATTAACTTGATATTGAATTAAATTTATTTTAAAAAAAATTAGACTTTGAGCATAAATGTTATTATTTAAAATAAAATAAAATTGTTTTTAAAATTTAAATGATATTTCAATAAAGGGTATTGTTTATATTTATATTTTGAAGTAATTAAAAAACTCAACCATTTTGACCGACTCAAACATAAATACTTTGAGCTATTCAGTTTTTTATTTTGATTTTTAACTTTTCGATTCAATTCAATCGAATAACTTTTGTTGTTAAAAATTGATTTATTTGTTAATTAATGAATTAATTTTTATAAAAATAATAATAATTATAAACTAAAATAAATAAGTACATTTTCTTTTAATAATTTTTAAAAAATTAAACTTAATTTGTTTATAGACAAGCATATATATATATATATATATATATATATATATATTGGTTTCTCACGAGGTGTCTTACGAGGGTCCCAATTATGAGAAGATACTTTTAAGTCATTCACACATAAACTAATATCCGCTCGAATTAGGTAAGTCTTTCGTGGGAGGTAAAACTCTGACCTCAAATTTTAAATAACTGTATATATAAAAACCGTTCGAACTCGCAACCTGAAGAATCCCTTATCAACTCAACTACACCGGGTTTATAGACAACCATATTTTAGTTGTATTGTATACTTTTCTGACCTTACATCTCTTGTTTAATGAGGTTAAGCTCCGGTCTGATCGGTAAATGGTAATAAGTAGTAACGAGTGAAGAGGGCACACATGGAGACATGTAACCAGGGTAGGAAAAAGAGAGAGGGATAGAAAAAACAAAAGAGACGTAACGTATCACTGACAAGTCTGATATATACACAACGTCTCGTCTCAATGCTTACAGTGACTACAGTCTCCTTTCCGCTGTCTCACGTCCCACTCTGCTCTACTGCAAAAAACAGTATGAACAAGGTTTTTCTTTACTGCTTAAAGCATCTTTGAGTGTTCTGTTCCTATTAGAGTCGGAGATGCGTCGAAGAAGAACCTTGGTTGTTGGTTTAAGTTGTTGAATGACAAGGTAAATGGACTCAGTGTGCATGATGATTGGTTTCTTGGTTACTTCTGAGGGTTTTAACTCTGTTTGATAGAAAGTTTTGGTAAAATATGAGAAGGGATGAGTTTTTCTGTTCGGATTCTGTCCTTTGGTGCATTTTCACTTGCTAAAGTTTCGTTCTTTGAAGCTTTAGGAAGCAACCATACTCAAAAGTCTTTGCTTGCTCATTATGTTCGTTTTCCTCTTGCAACATCTTGTTTTCTTCTCTTTTGTACTCTTAATATGTTGAAGAAATTGTGCTTGTAAGTTGCAAGTGTAATTCTACCGCTTAAGTAAGGTAAAAACTGAACACGCATTTCATTCAAAGTTTTTATTATTTATCTTCATTTTAAGTAAAATCTTACTAAAGGTTTACTTTTTTTTCCTCACTTTTCAATATCCCAAAATAATTGGTCATTTGAGAATGATACTCCATTGGATACTTGCAATGCCAGTTGCATTATTGATGGATGGTTATAGCTGAACCTCCTTCTTTTGTAGCTACTATACATCTCTGAAGTACCGTCCAATTTACTCAATTTGCTGTTATGTGGTAGCTTGGTGGTGCCAGAGTTGTGTGATTGGGAACATCCATCTTCCTGATTTGTGGTTTTTATGTTAATGTTGATGGTGCCAAAAAGGTCAAGGGATGTGAAGTCTAACTTATTCCTGACTAATTATCCTTATTTTTAAATTTTTTTCCCCATAATTTCATTGGTAAAACTGCTTTGGTATTTTTGTAATCATGAGAATGTTGTTTCAACCGCATTACAGCATGAACGTAGCATACTGCAAGGGTACTTGGTAATAGAGTGGGTATGAATGCACATGGTGCACGCATTTCGTTCACGGATTAAGCTTAATAACTGTATTGTTGTTGTTATTGGCCTGTAGTTTCGCTAGTTGTTTAGTGGAACAGCTCATATAACTTGTTTTGTGTGTTGCTTTGATGTGTGATAATTCCTGGTTAATTGTGCTTGCGCTGTTCTTCCTTAGTTTTGTATCTTTGTTTCAAAGTCTTCAATTCCTCATCCATATATGGATAGTGTTTGATTTAAAAATATTTCAGATACATCATGAAGAGTTTAAGGCAATGGGCAGTGGCGTTTGCACCTGGAAATGAAGGAGAGGCAGCGCTGGAGGCCTGAAGAGGATGCTTTGCTACGAGCATATGTGAAACAGTACGGTCCAAGGGAGTGGAATCTTGTATCACAGCGCATGAACACATCCCTGAACAGGGATGCTAAATCTTGCTTAGAAAGGTGGAGAAACTACCTCAAACCTGGGATTAAGAAAGGATCACTCACTGAAGAGGAGCAGCTTCTGGTCATCCAACTTCAGGCCAAGCATGGAAACAAATGGAAGAAAATTGCTGCTGAAGTTCCGGGTCGGACTGCCAAGAGATTAGGCAAGTGGTGGGAAGTGTTCAAGGAGAAGCAACAGAGGGAGCAGAAGGAAATTAACAAGGCCATTGAACCGATCGAGGAGGCGAAGTACAATAGGATATTGGAGAATTTTGCAGAGAAGCTAGTAAAAGAGCGCACACCTCCAACATTTGTCATGCCAACTTCAAATGGTGGCTTCCTTCACCAGGATCCACCAAACCCTGCACCAGCACTGCTTCCTCCATGGCTCTCTAATTCTAACTGTACATCCAATGTTAGGCCCCCCTCTCCATCAGTAACTCTAAGCCTTTCATCATCAACAGTTGCAGCCTCTCCAACTATACCATGGCTTCAGCCTGAGAGAGTAGTGGATAATACTCCCCTTGCATTAGGCAGTTTGCCACCACACGTGCCAGCACCTGCTCGTGGTGAGAACTTGCCAATGTCTGACATGGTTGAGTACTGCCGAGAGTTGGAAGAAGTTCAAAAGGCTTTGGCTGCGCATAAGAAGGAAGCTGCCTGGAGGCTAAGTAGGGTGGAGTTGCAACTTGAGTCGGAGAAGTCCTGTCGGAAGAGGGAAAAAATGGAAGAAATTGAGTCAAAGATCAAGACTCTTAGAGAAGAAGAGAGGGCCTCCCTTGAGAGGATTGAAGCTGAGTACAGGGAACAATTAGCCGAGCTTAAGAGGGATGCAGATGCAAAAGAGCAGAAGTTGGTCGAGCAATGGGCTGCAAAGCATTTGCGTCTTACCAAAGTTCTTGAACAGATGGTATGCAGACCTAGGATGTCTGAGCACAAATAACAGGTGAGAAAATGTTACATCCGCTTAACTAATGTTTCTTTCCAGGTGATCTTCTCTTTGATTAACTTGAGATATAATGTTTGTAGACATCTATTTATATTAGTGTCCGTCTGCACATGGCTTGCATTGAGTGAAGGTGAGGTGGGATTAGCTGAACAAGATCATTTGTAGTTTTCCTTTGAAATATATCGTATTTATTCCAAAATATTCCCTAGAATTAGCTGAATACCACCTGAGTTTGTTCTGGTAAGCTAAATACACATTTCAACACTGTTCCTCTGCATGGTGCTGGAGAATATTTGGAGCTTTAGCTAGAATTCAGTTGAAAGAGATGTGGGCAACTTCAGTCCTGGAATTGCAACTATATCACTGAGAAACAGATCGCTATGACCATGAAATCAAACTTTAAACCCAGATTGCTTTGGTTATGCTCTGATACCATATCAGAATAACCGAAAATACAGAGGGTAACAGTAGGTTCCAAGCTAACTAACATAACTGTCAAACATAACTCTAACATTGGTCTTTAACTCTTGTTCTTAAAGGATCAATCTTTCATATGAAGATGCTGTCTAAAGACGCCAAAGAGTACAGTTTTAGCATTTTCATATTTCGTAAGAGAATTTATTAACTTAAAACGCTCAGACAAGATTTAGTGTAAAGTCCAAATTAAAGCGTCTGCTAATGATAATTGAAGCTTTCTTGGAGGCCTGAGAATGCTTTTGAGTGGAACAGCCATCGGCTCATGATCAAGCTGAATTTTGCATAAAGTTCAAGATTTTCAGGGTAACACAAAGAAATAAAGAACATTGCAAGAGAATAATTAAGCTTCATAAATTTCATTGAAACTTATGTTCATATAGAAGATATATTATAAACTATTGTAAATACAACAGAAAATTTTAACAGAGAGTAACAACAGAAAATTTTAACAGAGAGTAAATTATAATGTTAATACAAAATTTTAAGGGAAAAACAAATGACTAACAAGATCTCTTGATCATAGTTGTAAGGATTCAAGTATGGGCTTTCCAAGTTGGGCATGAAAGGTTGGGAGACTGAGTTGGTATTAGTTGTGTTCTCCATTGGTACTACTTCAGGATAATGTTGAAAAGCTCTATGCTAAAAAAAGATCCCTAATCCAAATTGAAACGACTACTTAAGACTTTCAAATATATGCAGAAGCTTAGAACATTATCTAAATATCATAAACAATCAAATGTCCCTTTGATCATAGTTGTAAGGATTCAAATTATTAGTTCTCCATGTTGAAAACCAGAGGATTTGGAGCTTGAGTTGTATTGGTTTCCTCCATTGCTACTGCTTCAGGATAGGTTCTTCAGTTTGACAAGAATATTGGGGGCTTGTTCAGCAACAACAACAGGAGAAGCAGATTACTATCATTTGTAGCCACCCCAAAGGTTTCATCTCCTTCTACAGAAGCTGCAATGAGCTGAACTTTATCGTTCTCTTCATTCGCAACTTCCAGTAGAACTTTCCTGCTTGATCCTTCCTCTATCATGTTCCAACACTACATCATCTGAAGATCATATTCTGCTTGAAGATCCAAATCAAGATCTTGGAGCATGCAATCAATCCAAAAAGCTCACGAAGATAAGACTGAGAATGAAACATTTGACTTTGTTATTGATTGCATGCGAATTGTTATTGTTATTGTTATTGTTATTGATTGCATAAATCAATTACCATATTGAATCTTCCGTCACTTCTTTGTTGACGTCTGACGATCCAACCACTTACTCTTTGAGCAAATAAGAAAAGTAGAGGTCGTTTAAAGTCACTGGACATAAACTGCATCTCCTTCTTATGTAACTATTGTCGAGATGAGAAAATCAGGCAATACGTAAAAAAAAAAAAAGAAGTATCAAGCAATATATGTTCCAAGCCAAAATACTACCTTAACATTTTTCTTCCATGAATCTCATATAGATCCTGGAGATATGAGAGTTGTTGTCCTTGTTCTATTTGACAAAACATTCGGAACCTGCAAAGATAGTCAAGAAACAAGAGCGCTGCCATTAAAACAGCAGGAAGATGAAGAGAAGGAGAATTCAGAGGCATATAGAAAGGAACAAGATAGATAATTTGCAAATGTAATTGTTGTTTCACCAATGGAACAAGAAGCAGATATATAGCAGAGAATCTGGCCTCACAATAACTAACATGCATTTACTACGTTGGTTTCTCCAAGACACATAAATGAATTCTTTTCAGAAAATCTGACCATATCAGGTATTCTTCTCCAGGTATAGCAACCAATTTATTAGTAAGTTAGGTATGAATTTATAATCTTACCCCATATTGAAGTTTCCTTATCATCTTTGTGCCAAATGTCTATATGGAAATTGGTTCTTATCCTCATTCTGCAAAATCTGCAAAACCATTTAACCCAACTCAAAGGAACTGCATTTAAAAAATGACCATTGTTTTGCAGATATCATATTTAATGACCACTAACACCACTCCTTTATCACCCTAAATAACACTTTTGTTTGATATGAAACAGATTGAGAGATGCCGGCAGAATACGTATCAGACTTAATACTAGATTTAGTTATGGTATGATACGTTATTGGTATCGATTAATAATGAATACTCTTTTGAATAATTTTATAAATTATAAAATAGTCTCTTAATTTTATAAAATTATAAAACAGTCTTTCAATATGTTTTGTTATATAATTTTTCCTTTTACATCAAATATGTCTCAAAAATTATAATAATATAAATTTAAAATAACAACTATATTTTTATTTCTATTAATATTACTTTTCACATATTTACGATATTTGAAATGTAACTTTATTAAGGATTATTTGCGATTCTCCGTTATTAATAATTTTAGAATTCCTTATTAACAATAGTATATTTTATTATCATATATAAAAGGATCTGATTTTATAACCTAGTACATTTAAATTGATTGATTCTTAGGTTGAATAATTCATGAGTTGATATAAATTCAAACTATTTATTTCAAATTATTAGCAAATGAATGATGTAGCCTCTATCAAATGTTTCCTTTTAAGTATTTGAAAGTGAGTTGTCATAAGACTTTTATTATATAATATTGAAGCATAATAATTATAAATTATAAATTATTATTTTAATAATAATGATGAATAAATTAAATTATTTTTAGACTAATTTAAGAATAAAATTTGATGTTTTAAGAAATCATTTAGTATAAAATTTTAAAATATAATTATATAAAAAGAATAAACTAAAAAATAGTTTAGTAAAATAAACATGATTTTATTCTTTAATTTTTATTACAAATATTCTCAATTAAATAAAATTTTAATTTCTATTTTTATTATAAAATTTAAGTCTTAAGTATACAAAATTTATCATTTTAATTAAACATTAAAAAGAAACAAAAACTAAAAAAAGAGTGAAAAAAGGGGGTCTTTTAACAATTATCTAAAGGAAAGGAATTGTCTTTTATAATAAAGTATTAAATGCACTATTATAGTAAAAGGGTAATAACAAATTTATCTAATGGGGAGTCTGAATTTACAAAGGGAGTAAGTGATTCCAACTGTTTCCTTATGAAAAGGCATAAACTTCAAAATAATTGTTTGGTCAAAGTGCCTTCAAGTGTGAAGTAAATGATCACATTTATTTCATAAAATTATAAATTTGTGGAAGGAGGAAATATAAGATATTGTAAAATGCAATATTTATTTATTTTATATTTAAGCCTAGTATAACAACTTTAATAGTTCCAATTAGATCAATTAACAATACTTCATATTAAATAGGAAATAGTAATACTTTAAAAGAGATGAAGTTAATGATTTAGTGATGTAATGCTTAGTTGAAGCATGTACTATCCATTTAGAACTAAATTATTTTTTTTTCAATTGCACTCTTATAATGGGCTAGTACTAATGTTATTCATATTGAATAACAAAACATTATGAGATACCTAATAGGTTGGATATAATCCTACATGCTTTAATGATCAAAATATTTTTTTCAATGAATACTTATAAGAGAATGATTCTCAAGATAAATAGCAGGATTAAGATAAATTTTGAAAAATTCAAATTTCATGAAAATACATCTAATTGCAACTAGTGTCTTTGTTTATACATTTAAGATATAGTTGAAGATTATAAGATATTGAAAGATTGACTTTTATGATGAATTTAAAAAATTTATTTTAGATGTGATTGTGGATTTATCATGTTTGTAAGAAGGTTAGTGTGAATATAGTTGTATTCTTCAGTAGGAGCATATAGAGACATACCACTTATAGGGACAAAATTCATTTTTTTTTCAATTGTTGAATATATGATAGCCTAAGAGCAACTTTTATTGGATATAGAAAGTAACAACTTAATTATAGAAATTAGGTCTATAGAGGTAGATACGAAAGTTATTTATCTATTCTAGTCCAAGTCTCAATTAATGTACTAAAGGTACTTAGTATTTGAAATATCTAATACTTATGAAGTATTAAAAATATCCATATTCTAATTTGAGTTGATATTTAAGTTCAAAATTATATGAATATTGACTTTAGAAGTCAGTCCTTCTTAAGGTATACTTTACTTAGAACTATCATTTTAAGACTAAAAAGGTTTCAATATAGTATTAATTGCTATTCAAGCCAGAATATATTTTTCACTTGCTATTTAAGCCATAATATATTTTTCACTTAGTGAAAACGATTATTTGGATTAAGAAGTTCTCTAATGAACTTAGTAAAATTCCTTATATTGCTCAGATAGTAATATATTGTAAAACATTAGACCTATTGGACATTAATGTCTCATCAAAGATTTAAGTATGTATTTAGAAAATTTTTATTAATTATAACGATAATTGAGAAGAAAGTTGAAAGGTTCAAGCAAGTATTCATTGTGTAGAATTTTATATAGAGTTCTCTTACTAAACCACTATCCTAGCAATAATGTGATCATCATATGATGATATGGTATACTGTAAGATACTTAAACGATTGACTTAATACAAGTTGGTGATTGTTGTTTTATGTCTTATAACCAATTGGTTAGTTGTAGTTTAGTGATATAATTATTTAAAGACATTCTTTATATAATACATATTTAGATATATATGATAAAGTCCATGGTATAAATATATATTACAAAAAGATTATGATGAAATCATAATTATGAGATTCATATTACATTTATGTATTAGTTTTGAATCATTTCTAGTCATTGTTTTCCTGAGATTTAATATTAATAGAGTGTAAAATAACTAACACATTTTATGTTTCTTCTTTATGAAGAACATAGTCAATTTTATAAATTAAATTATGAAGATACTTAAACAAATATATGAGTACTTATTAGAGAACAAGTTCACTACGCTAACCTGATATGAGAATTCTATTTGAAACATGTATGTCTATGAATATTCTCACTGCGATGATTATATAACTGATCTTTTGAATTGAGATATTCAAAAGTGTCTCAGACAAGGATTACTATATTTTGATACTATTTATAGCCATCTTAGTTAAAGGTAGCTCAATCAGTAGTCATCAGATATATCATAAACTATATGAAGATAGTTGAGTGATCAATATATGATTTATTATCTTCAACTGATTAGAGAGATTGTTCTTTATTCTCAATTAGTATTGACCTACCTTAAAGTGATTAGAGAGGTTGTTCTTTATTCTTAATTAGTATTGATTCGAGAAATCATTGGTCAAGGTGGAGTGATAACTTGAGAATAGTTTTCAGATATCACTAATTTAATCGATTACTATTTAGTGAAGAACTAAAATGATTGGACTAAAATAGAATAAACATTATTTCCTTACTCTATGTTTAATAAAAATATTGTGTAACAAAAGGATTGAATTATATGAATAAAAATATGCATAAAGAGGTTAGTCAAAGCTATTTTGACATTTATAATATTTGGGTGATCTTGAATATAAATTAAGGTTATAATTTATATTCATTGCCTCATACTTAGGAACCTTATAAGTCACATATAAAGAATACTTGGAGAGAGATAAATGTATTCTAATCAGATCAGATGTAATTATAAAATTTGTGAAGGTTTGAAATTAAATATGAGATATTTATAAATGAGGATTAATATAAAATATTATATTTTATTTGTACTCAGTTGACATTTAATTGAAATTAAAATTCTATTTATACTAAATCATGAAAAGATCCAAACTCTATTATAAATAAGTTCAGGTCTAGAGGAACTAGCATTTTTTGCTTGACTCTCATTGCACCAGTTGTAGAGTTCTCTTAATACATTTATGTGGATATTATTAGAGATTGGACATATATGAAGCTACAATAGTTACGATGAACTATTAACATTTTTTGTAGGGAAACAACAAGAAAATAATTAAGTTACATAATAAGATAAGACTTATGTTTATACTTATGTTTGTGTATTAATTATGTTATAAATTTTAAAGTAACATTAACTTTCGAAAAATCTATATTTTTTTTGTACCTATTCTACTATGCTTATAATCGGATTGGTTCCAATATTCTAACATGCAAGACTTGTGATTAGTTTTATTATAAAAAAAATGAAGAAACTTGTCACGAGAATTTTTGCGAGGTTGTTACTTTTTTGATTTGATCATATATGATGCTTGTGTGAACAAGAAAACAATGAAAAATGATTAAATTAGGAATTTAGAAACTACGGTAATTAGTTTAAATAGGATTAATTTAGATTGTTTTTTAAAGTTAGACTCATTAGCTTTAAATAGGGTTTACAATATAATCTTAATTAAAAATAATCAATTAAAATTAATTAAAATAATATAAGTTTTATGTGTTATGTAAATGTCACGTCGCATAATGAGACTCACATCCCTATTAAAAGTAATGTATCATATTTGCACTAATATGACATAACTTTATCAACATTTTTGTCCATTTAAGGTTTAAATTAAATGATTTATAAACGATGACTCCAAAATTTTAAAGTCTAACCTATATTTTGATAAAAAAAATTTAAACTAAAACTACGCGTTTTGTTCAATTGAACTAGTTAAACATAGAAAAATTAAAATTAGATCTTACACATTTTGTTAAACGTTGGATAGTTTGTAGGCTACTCTTTCAAATTTAAATATATTATATTTTTTTCTCTTTCTTTTCATTTTTAGATTTTCGCATTTTCATTAAACATAATTTAAGAGATATGAGATTTGTTTGCATTTTTAACCCACTTAAGCCAAAAACCATCATTAATTGTGTATATTCAATCTTATCAGGATAATTAGAATAAAATCATAAATCTCATTTCATTCTAAGCATATTTAATTGTTTATTAATTACATTTTATTTAATTTAGTAAAAAATCATCAATCTTATTATATATAGGTCACAGCTAAGTCATTAAGTCTTTATAACATCGTTTAAATCATGCCCCTTCTTAAAAAATTTTCTCCAATCATCACGAGAAACCTTCACGAAATCAAACTTTAAATCCAGTTCACAGCAAAGTTAGGTGCATAAATCCTATCAGGAAATACGTACAAGTGTAATAGCTAGATCCAAGTTTAGATTAAGATAAATAAAGTAACCTAATAAAAGATCTGAGTTAATAGTTTAAAGTTCAGCGAAAAAAATGAGTCACAGTCAGTATAGACTGGACCGGTATTAGGTCTATAATTGAGAGACCCGATATACATATATGGTTAAGGTCTTCAGCTGCCAAAAAACAAATTATGAACATTCCGATACTCTAACCCATTTAGTAGTTCACGTATTGAAAAAACTACAGAAATATATTAACCGAGATGCGGTGAGTAACTCTCGTAAACGATGTCATGGAAACGGGATTATTTCAGCTTCGAAAAGTTCATTTAAAGTCATGAAATAAAAATCAAGTATTTTTCGTATTTTCTTCATTTATTTCTTTTTATGTTCGATCTTATACGTGTAATTAAGACTCATGTTACGGATTATAGATATGGCCTAAAACTGAAACAGTAATATTATTTCAGGCTTTTCATTTTTCATAAGAAAATTTACTGACTTCAAACGCTCAATCTAAGTAACAAGATTTGGTGTCAAGTCCAAACTCCTTTTTATGGTAGAAGAACGCCCATGATATTGATAGTGAAGCTTTCTTGGTGGTTTAGAATGCTCTTATTAGGACAGTTGTCGGCTCATTATGAAGTTGAATTTTGCATAAAATTCGAGATTTTCAGACGCACACTAAGAACTGAAGAAGAACATTGCGTGATAATATATATCCTTCGTAAATTTGCTGAGACTTATGTTCATATGGAACAAAGTCTAAATTTTTTAACAAATGACTATCAAAATCTCTTGATCATAGTTGTATGTATTCAAATACGAGACTTCCAAGTTGGACATGAAAGGGTTCGAGCCTGAGTTGGTATTAGTTGTATCCTCGATTGTTACTATTTTAGGATAATGTTGACAAACTTTATGGAGAAAAAGGATCCCTAATCTAAATTGAAATGACTACTTAATATGTTCAGAGGCTTGGAGTACTGTCTAAATCTCATAAACCATCAAATATCCCTCTGATCATAGTTGTAAGGATTCTCCGTCCCAGTTATTTCATTTGAAGATGATTTAGTGGATCTGATGATGCAAAAAAACCACAGGACTGCTTCACTATCAAAGTGTATCTCTAGACTGGTGACATTTTCTTGGCCTTGTGGTCTCCAAGACACAGTCCTTAAGTTTCTAACTTCATGATTGCTGCAAATATTCCTTTGATCATAGTTGTAAGGATTCTTCATCCCAGTTATTTCATTTGAAGATGATTTAGTGGATCTGATGCCAAAAAGCCACAGGACCGCTTCACTATCAAAGTGTATCTCTAGACTGGTGACATTTTCTTGGCTTTGTGGTCTCCAAGACACCGTCCTTAAGTTTCTAACATCATGATTGCTTCTGACAGGCTTGTCAAGTTAGGTATTATTAACCTCCCGTTGACGAGTCCCCGAACTGATAAAAGTATCAAACTTGCCTGACATGTTGTAAGGGGTTTTAATGAGGAACACCTCCCTTTTGCTGTTATGAAGCGGCTGGAGTTCTACTGAGAATGATGCCAGAGTCTGTTTCGATATGAACGTAAATCGATGTCCAACTTGGGACACCTTCGTTGGGTTGGTTTCCACTTCCCAGTCTCCAGCCAGGTGACGTACTTAGGCTCTCCACATAATGGGGTTTGGACTACTGAATCAGTAGTCGTTGGGTCATGGCTTGAAACATGCTCATATCTTTCCATTTTAGAAAGATTAGTGAACTCGCTTGGAAAAGTTGGAACAAGAGGCTACCTTTGCGTGCTAGTAAGATTAGTGAACTCACTTGGAAAAGTTGGGTCATCCTCCGAACTAGTGAGGCCAATAAACTCTCTATTCTCTGGAAATGATGTTTCTGTCGACATCCCAGTAAGATCATCGTGACCTTTCCATGGTCCCAAGACGAGTCTTCAGTATTCAACCACGATTCTATCAGTTTTTGGTTGTAGATTTTGTACTATAACTTATCTAAGTGAGTATCATCATTAAACCAAGGTGACATTTTTGTGGTAGGAAAGAGATGCGAGTTGTTAGAATTTTGAATAAAAGAAGAAGAAGAAGATGGAATAAGATAAACAATACGTAAAACTCTCATACATTTATTATTAAACTTGGTTGCCTTATATGGACAAAATACAAACAACTAAATAGATTTTTCAGTTACCAAATCTAGCTTATATGATAAGATTAAATATAATTTAAGATTTATTCTAAAATAATCTAAGACCTATTCTAAAGGAATTTAAACAACTCTAAAATTTAAATTATTTCCAACACCTGCCGGCTGAATTTTGATCGAAACTGGTTGAAGCCTGAAGGTATAAATGAAGCGAATAAAATTTTAAATTGTGATTAGGATTTATATTAAATTATAATTACAAGCGGTTACAATAACTATTCATAAGTAAAAATATGATAAATTATAATCATAATATTTCGACTGCAATTATTCCTAAATTATGAGTTATATAATTAAAGTTCTAAATTATGAGTTATATTGCATTTATGAGTTTTTTATTATATAATTATTAGAAATGATAAATTAATTTGAATTCGATTAAACCAATTCCAAATCAACACAGTAAGTTTAATTTTGTTGAATTTAAAGTTAAGTTCATCGATTGGATACAAGTTAAGATATAATAAATTATTTTATCTAATCAATCATAACATTTATTATTCAAATTTCAAATAGATTAACTCGAATACAATTAGTTAAATTAAGTTTGATACTCCCTCCGATTCATAATAAGTGTCGTTTTAGATACATTTTAATTATTCAAAATAAGTGTCATTCTTGATTTTATATGCATATTTATAATTTTACTTCCAAAATTAACCTTTTTTTAAACAGAATACAAAACGGAGGTCACGAGGTAACTTTATGAGAGTATTAATAAGGGTATATCTATAATTTCATTAGCTTTCTTAATAAGCGTGCGTTTTTCTAAAACGACACTTATTATGAATCGGAGGGAGTATAATGAACATTCAAATATTCGAATTCAATTAGATTTGTACTCTTGTTCAAACTTAACTTAAATTTGAGCCTTAAAGATTCCAGTTCATTACCAAAACCAAAAATTATAAACAAATACTAAAATACAATCACAAAAAATTTACAATTAAAAAATTTTCACATAGTTCTAAATTATCAATATATTTAATAATTTATAACTAAGTCCTTAATTATAAAATTTTAAGCCATTTCGTACAATGGAAAGCTGGTGGATGCTCGATAACAAACCAATTGGAGGGCAAGCAACTAACAACACAAGTCATAGATGTTGGAAGATTGGGGCTTCTCCTTGTGGACCAGTTCGAACAAAACTAGTTACGCGTCAAGCACGTCCATTGTCTGCCCCTTTACTCTCAAGAGACCAAGTAAACTCATTCACACGTAGCTGCCTAGCATTGCTCAATATCAGAGATCATAACTTGCTCCTAAGCCAATTCTTCTCCTGAAATCTATAAATACATCTTGAAACACCAAAAGGGTACAACTGCCAGAGTAAAATCTAATACTAGAACATCTCTTGTAGCTGTAGATCAGTGATCATTAATGGCTTTCAAAGTTCTTCTCCCCTTGTCCTTTGTCCTCCTCGCTTTCTTATCTCAAGCTGTTTTAGCTCACAAAAATGCCACAAAAACATCACCATTTGAGTTCCTGAAGCATCTTCAAGGGTGTCATAAGGGTGACAAGCTCAAAGACATCCACAAGCTGAAGAAGTACCTCGAACATTTCGGTTATCTGAGCTACAAGAACTCCAAAAACGTTTCTGATGATTTCGACGATGTGTTGGAGCAAGCTCTCAAAGTTTACCAGCACAATTACCATCTGAACGTCTCTGGATTTCTAGATTCGGAGACCGTATCGAGCATGACCACCCCAAGATGTGGGGTTGCAGACATTGTAAATGGCACTAACTGGATGCGAGTTCGGAACAACCATCATCACCATCGAGGCCATAACTCATTCCACACTACTGCTCACTACTCATTCTTTCAAGGAAACCCAAGGTGGCCAAGCAATCAATACAGTCTCACTTATGGATTCCGTGCAGGTACTCCAGCAGCTGCCATGCAAGCAGTTGACAGAGCATTTCGCACATGGCAGACCAACACACATTTCAGGTTCTCAAGGGCTTCAGATTATGGGAATGCTAACCTCAAGATAAGCTTTCACAGAGGCGACCATGGAGATGGGGCTGCTTTTGACGGTCCTGGAGGGACTATCGCTCATGCTTTTGCACCAACCGTTGGATGGTTCCACTATGATGCGGACGAGTTGTGGTCCGTGGGTCCGAGACCAGGTGCATTAGACTTGGAGACGGTGGCGTTGCATGAAATAGGTCACTTACTTGGACTCGAACATAGCCAAGTTCAAGGGGCTATCATGTGGCCTACTATCCAACGTGGAACTACCATGCATGGATTGCATACCGATGACATTCAAGGTGTTAGGGCTCTATACGGAGTTTAAGGTTCCATTCTTAATATAAACTATATAGATCATGTACTTTAATTATGTTGTACTAGGGAGATCGATGATTCGACAGTACGAGATTCATGTACTTCTGGAGAGAATAAATTCGATGACCATTTTACTTTAAATTTCACATGAGATATAAATTATTGATTATCAAAAAGAAAATGAACAAAAAGAAAAATTATTGATGAATTGGAAGTTTTTATCCATTGTAATTTCAAAATTTAGAATCTTCGTAAAAAAAACAAACTTTATCGGTTACTCTAAGACTTCCTTCGTCAAATTATTTCCATTAATAATATATATTAAAATATTCAATATCGAAACTTCTGATTCAAGTTGTAGTTCACTTTTAATTTTATGGCTATTTGTAAGTTTTGGTAATTACTTTTAAATATTAGGATAATAAGTTATACATTCTTTACCATTTTTTATTTGTTTATTTTATATGGGACTTATTAATTATTTAACATTTTACCCTTTATTTTTAAATTATTTGATCACCATTTTGTAAATCAAGTGAATTCCTCCACCAAAGTTTTAGTAAATTAATTTAATTTTGTTTAATGTTTGTAAGTAAATATTAAAACATTTTTTATTTAAATTTAAATAAAAAATTTAAATTTAAATTTAATTTTAATTTTAATTTAAATAAAACATATTTTTAATTGATACATTTAATACACCACCTCTCACTCTTATAAATGGTCATCTATAGGTGCCAGAAGGAATTGACATCTAATATCCATTATCAAATTAGGTTGACTTTAATATCATATTGAAATTTCATAATTATTTTTATTTTATTAAAAATTATATATATAAATCATTTTTAGTATATAGCCAAAATTTTTCTTTTAACATTTCATTTTTAGTATAATTCAAAACTGAAAATTAAAAAGAAAAGCCAATACTTTAAACTTAAACTTGTTGTATCATCAAGTAATTTACTTTGTCCAAGACAAAGTGTACATAATATCATTATTTTTGGCAATACATTATCTGAGTAACGATGATGCAACGACAAAATACAGCGTGCCATTTATTGTTTATATTAAGAATATAACCTTTGATTTTGCATATCCAGGCGCGCACTTAAAATCCATATAGAGCCCTAATACCTTGAATGTCATCGCTCTGCAACTGGCGGAGGGTAGTTCCAGGTGCGATAGTAGGCCACATAACAGCCCCTTGAACTTGGCTATGTTGGAGTCCAAGTAGGTGACCTATTTCATGCAACGCCAGTGACTCCAAGTCGAATGCATTTTGCGTCGGAACGTCGGACCACTGCTCATCCCCATCATAGTGGAACAATCCAATGGTTGGTTTAAAAGCATGGGCGAGGATCCCTCCAGGACCGTCGAAAGGGGATCCATCTCCATGGTCGCGCCTCTCAAAGCTTATCTTGAGATTAGCATTTGTATAATCTGAAGTCCTTGTAAACGTGAATCGTGTGTTGGCCTGCCATGTGCGAAACGCTCTGCCAACTGCACCTATGGCAGCTGCTGGAGTACCTGCACGAAACCCATAAGTGAGACTGTATTGATTGCTTGGCCATCTTGGGTTTCCTTGAAAGAATGAGTAGTGAGCAGTAGTGTGGAATGAGTTATGGCCAAGTTGGTGATGATGATTGTTGCCAACTCGCATCCAGTTAGTGCCATTGATAATGTCTGGCACCCCACATCTTGGGGCCGCCAGGCTCGATACGGTTTCGGAGTCTAGGACTCCAGAGACATTCAAATGAAAATTGCGTTGGTAAACTTTGAGAGCTCGCTCCAACAGATTGTCGAACTCATCCTGATCTGCGGCATGAATATTGTTTTTGGAGTTCTCGTAGCTCAGATAACCGAGACGTTCGAGGTAGTTCTTGAGCTTAGGGATATCTTTGAGCTTGTCACCCTTCTGACACCCTTGAAGATGGTTCAGGAACCCAAATGGTGATGCTCCATTTTTCTGGGCTAGTGCAGCTTGAGATACCAAGGCAAGAAGGGCAAAGGACAAGAGGAGAAGACCTCCATAAGCCATTAGTGATCACTGATGTAAAGCTACAAGAGAGCTAATTTTCAGACTGAAGATATATCCTTTTGGTGTTTCAAGATGTATTTATAGATTTCAGGAGAAGAATTTGGATTGGAACAATTTATGATTTCTGAGATTGAGTAAGCTACATGCAAATGAGTTTACTTGATCTCTTGCGACATGTTTCACGGGGATCTAATTTTATCTCAACTGGTCCATAAGAAGCTAGCCTTAGTTTCCCAACATCTATGACTTCTTTTTGTTAGTTGCTTCCGTTCGATTGGTTTGCTGAACGTTGATCTTATTATCATTCAATATCTACGTACTTTCAACTTTCTATTTTACAATAATGTTTAAATTTTTAAACTATTGCATATATTTTAGTCTATTTATTTTAAAGTAAATTGACAACTATTTTTATGATTAATCAACATAAAAATTGTAAATCTGAATCTAATCTGGCTCTAAATATTTAAATCTAAATCCAAATAAATGGAGGCTTAGTCATTAACTTTAAGTCAAATTAAAATTAAGTTTTTATTTTTAAATGTATATGAAATAAATTCTCAATAAATAAATAATATATAAATTACACACTGTATTGACAAATTAAGATAGATTTAAAGTTTAGGATTAGAGCTTTAGGTTTTAGGGTTTAGATTTAGAGCTAGGGTTTAGGGTTAGGGACTAGAGTTTAGGGTTTGGTTTAGTGTTTATCAACTTCTAACACTTCAAATAAGTCAGCTTGAGATGAATTGTTGAGATAATATCCAAACCTTATATTCTTGAGCTATTGGAAAGAAAAAGAGCATGCATGTTTTTCCAACATTTTCAAATAGCAGACTTATGAAAAGTCATAAATTGTATATTTTCAACTACTCCTGTGATACACGCTATGTTTGTACTGAATGTTAAGGACATACTCGACCTGTTCTTCGCATAGGTATGGAAGTTTTTGAACCAACGCATCCCTAATTAACGCAAAAGGGAAGAAGAAAATACCTGGCATAGAGGATAAGAGTGAAAATGGATAATCATTTCATGTTACCGCTTGGAATAGTCTGTATTTGTTAAATCATAGCTCTAAGCTACTAATTAAAAGGTTCAATGGAACCCAACAAAGCAATTTACCATGTGTGCAAGAAACAAAACTCTGGGATTACCATAGTAGATTATTATAATTTATTATTTATTGCGACTGTAGTTTAAATTACTATTCAGATTTCTTACAAATTTTGTCAGCGTTACTCTCCCATTAGTTGTAATTATAACTACAATATAGCTTGTAATTTGTAATTAGTAACCCTCTGTCAGCCGTATATTTTCTTGAATTTAGAAATCCTTTTGAAGTCTTTGCAATTAATATTGTGATCGTAATAGAAATAGCCTCTATTCAAAATGAAGACTGCGTAAAATTGATAATCTTCTCTCCATTCTCGCGGAGAGTCTTGTTTTGCCCTTTGCCTTTATTGTGATTGTAACTGTTAAAAGTTCAATTATAATTACAAGCTGTGTTATGCTTGAATCAGTTCTCCATTTCTCTTCTGTATGCAAATTAATAAAATCTGTCGTTGTTGGTGGAAAGATTCGAGTTATGACCTCTCCAAGCCTAAAACTAAAGCAATTTTGTTGTAATTACTTGTAATTGTTGAAATCGCTCTCAACTAAAGTATAAGAATTTAAAACATAGAACCATCCAAACTTGTTCTAACCAATTTGATTCCTCTGTTCATCTAAAAAAAATTGAAACTTACAAGGTCAAGGGGGGGTGGGGGTGATCTGGTTTTG
>JANVCL010000001.1:24431728-24450166 GCA_026546855.1 Erythroxylum incrassatum
CTTATCTTATCAAGACAAGCTCAATCAAACAAACCCTTTACTTTTGTCTGCGAAATTAACCAATTCAACCAAAAAGCTAAAACCGCCATAGCCAAAGCTTTGGAGGACTCTTTAAGCGTTACGTCTAATGCATGCCATTCGAGGACAGGACACGAGACAGTACTTGTACAAGTGACCTACGTTTACTATTCGCAGGATCCACACTCCAACACACATAAAACACACTTCAACACACGCAAATCCATAGAAATAGATGATTGGATCAGTGCTTGCTGATGAGGATTGGCTTGTTCGTCAGAAACACTTTGTTGGAGACACTTGGTCATAGCCAGAGAAGCAAGCAAGCAAAGCAGTTCTCAATAGCTATATCACTCAAAACATAGTGTTTTAGTGAGACGGACATCACTTGCATTACCTTTAGAAAGCTGTCTTTATTACCACCAACTTTGTATGTTGAGATATGTTTTCTTTCTTTCGTTTTTTGTTTCTTCTTATAGTTTTGTAGTGGAAAATCCAATAAGCAATGGACACTTCTGCTCCATTCCTGATCTTATCTGCTTGTTTCTTCTTTTCGTTGTTGGGTTAAGTTTGTCTAAATTTTGAGTAATAATGTTGCCTCTTTATCAAAGTACACGTACATCAATCATCCTCCTCAAAGTGAAGAACTTTGTGAAATGTATACGTTGACTACATTTTTTTTGCATTTGAATCGTATTTCTTTTAATTATGCTCGTATTATCTCACATTGTTCACATACTAATGTTTTCTACAGAGACCGCAACTTGGTCAAAAGCATCAGTTGAGGACACACAGGCAAAGGACACGCATGAAAGCAGACAAGACACAAGGGTGCGGAAGATCACTGTAGCACTACTTTCCGTGCTCTTTGGAATATTTCGATGATTTAGACGCCTACGCAAACAAGGTGTCTAATCCTGTCTTTTTTATCTAATAAAATTTTTTCAATTTATTTTGCGAACTTCAGGTAGATTTTATACAGGCTTCACATAAATAATTAATAACTAAAATTTATTAAACACAATAAGACACCATAATATTAAACAAGAGATCTGAACTCACAAACAAGTATGAATTCGGAGTAATTTGCTTACCAAGTTTGATATTTTCTAATGAAACAATTGTTTTGTTGGAAACATAAACAATATAAATCGACTTTCTAAGTCGTTGGTAAATGCAATTTTTTCACGACAGGACTAGAAGTTAAATCTGTAAAATAAAATATTTAAGATTTAAAAGATTCAAAGAGTATTGAATTAAAGATCGAATAAAATTGAAGAATTTAAAATATGATTAAAAAATTATTCTTAATTATTAAAAAAATCATGTTTAATTAAAATTGAGACTGTTAAATAATAATTAATTAGTTTATTTTAATTTATAAAAACTAATTAGTTTACAAAAATTCATCAATTAATTAATAAATTGATCGATTTTTAATAATAAAAATTATTAAACAAAATCAAATTAGAAAATTTAAAACTTAACTAAAAAGTTGACTGATATATAAAAATTGAAATAATAAATATATTTTTTATTTTATTCTAAAAATCCTAATATTTCTTTTACATTAAACTAATATCTTCCTTATCTTCAATTCCTTTGATTCAAGTTGCCTTTCTTCAAATTGTAGCTCGTGTCTTAATATACATTTTCTTATCTCTGAATCTTAAAATGGTCCACTATGGCATCTAAATGCATCACCACTTCAATCATATACAGTCCATGCACTTATTTAAATCAAAGTTTCTGTATGGTGGAAAACAGCAAAGAAGACTTTAGATTGCTATTGGTTGGCTTTTTCCCATTTCATGTGGGATCCCAATTTTTTAAATAACTTCTAAAAATTTTCAAGTTTTTAGCCAAAAATATAATAATTTCACTCGAATCGAAAAACTCATAAACAAATTAAAAGATTAACCAATTTAACGTTTTTATAGTTAAATCGATTGAACTAGTTTAATTTTTTAATCATTCATTGTGATAATACTAGACCCATTCTGATTGTGCTTTGTTAGATAAGCTACAACCCACTACTAACATACAAATCAACTATGGTGGGAATGAAGCAAGCCAGATTCCAATGTTGATAATGTAATTAGATATTCACCCACCAAAATTGGACACTAGGCATATAATAAATCACTTAACGAACAAATTTAGATTTAAAATTAAGTGATATATTTGATTTAATTGAGGTTTGCGTGATAAGAATGTCTTCATTCCTAATTAGCTAAAATTAAGTGATAGATTTGATTTAATTGAGGTTTGCGTGTTAAGAATGTCTTCATTCCTAATTAGTTGTACTCTCCAAAAATTTAGTTGAGTTGTAACTACCTCCTTGCTACAAAACAAGCCTACAATCTCTTAAGCTAGAAATCCCTTTAGAAGGGACTTACTCTACCATTCCAAATTGAACTACAAGGTTGGATCACGGAGGCTAGCTCGAAGTCTTACTATAAAATGATGTCATTTTATCTTAATTTTAAGAAATGAGTAGTTGAAAACAAAAGAATTTAGCCCAACTTGATTCTCCGATTTGACCCTATGAGATCATTTTAATCTTAAATTTCAAGTCACTCAGAACGATGTTATTTTAAAAAATTCTTTGAAATAATATCGTTTTCAGCGGTTCGAACAAGTTCAAACTACAAACCATGCTCTTAAGAGATTGGAACTTATGTCTATGTCTAATCGGAGCTCATTGTTGGATAAATCTTTCCTATCAAGAGTACATAAAGGATATAAACAAAAAAATGTTGGTATAGCTAATGAAGTAATAATCATAAACGGATACTGATTCATGAGCTACTGACCTGTTGTCCCTTTCCAATGGTTATCAGCTTTCATAGTGACCACAGAACAGTAATGAACTTGAATTCAAATGGCATGCAGTCCTTCCTCTCTTGATATTCGCCTCGCTTTGAGTCTCCATGCGATTGGAAAATGGAAAATGGAAAAAAGAAAATTTTCTATTTTGTTTTCGTTTTCTGGTTCGTCTTTTTTCATGACGATTAAGGGGGAAGTTCATGAGGTAAGTAGGAGAACATCTGTTGAGCATCTTCGGGATGACTGATTATTCCAAATTTAGACACTTGAAATTTTCAAACCTCAAATCATCATTCCTTAGAATTTGTAAGTATACAGTCGGATTCAAACTTCGATCAGACTTAAAGAGTTCGATTCAGAATCAAAATAACATTGTTTGAATCTAATTAAACCAACCTAAAATTTAATTAACTTGAGATTAGTCTATTATTTTTTAGTTAATTTAGGCTTTTTTCGTCAAACAAAAGGACTTTCCAGGAAGTCGAGTTAAAAAAGATTGCATTTTTCTTTCATAAATTACGTCTTAATAAAAAATGGAGATAGGCTGGATTTTGAATAAGTTCCTAAACTCGAATTCGATTCAAAACTTGATCCGACCTAAAGAGAAGAGGCTCAAACGCAAATCCAAATTTTTAAAGGTTTTGCTACGTAGGAAGAGGGTTGAAAAAACACGAGCTTAGCCTCCAGGCTCAAAATTAGGCCAAGTTCAAATATTTTTGTGCTTCAAGTTGAATCTGAACTCGAACTTAGTATGATCAAGCTTTATCCGTCGACAAGAAGACAAGTTAGAGCATTTTTTGCCAAGACTACTCCGAACATAGCAAGGATTTGATAAAATCTCATTGTCTTCCACATAATTCCCCAACTTGTTACTCGAATGACAAAGAGGGCAATAGAAACTAAATGGAAGATGACTACCTGAGCAGGGAAGAAGGTATCTGGAAAGCAGCATGTATCATTAATAGCATATATGAAATACTTTAATCTTTGGTCGCTACATTCTCCAAGTAAAAATTCCCTATAGTTATAATGTTAATCCAAAATTTTACACTAAATATATCATGGCAATACGTATCATTGAACTTCCTAAGCATAATCCCAAGCTAAATTTCTTATTTAAATGTCATGCCAGACAAGTGAGCCAGTGGAGGTATAAGGAAAGATCCTGAAACTCACTTTTCAACTGATCGTGTCGCCACTTCTCGTGCTATGGCGTTTGATTTCATCAGACTACCTGGGGCAGAACAGACAACTCTATAAGGTTGATGTCTACTGGGGCGACCATAACCCCACACAGAAGGAATCAGATAGGGAAGTGGTAATTAACACAACATTCTGCATTCACTGGTGTGGCTGTAAGTTAAACTTGTATGCTTGTATTTCCATGGGCGAGATGAAGACACGCCCGTCTTGAGCCGCACCTCGGAACTGCTCATTGTACCCAAGCACTTCTATGTCTTCATGCAAAAGATTCAAGGATGTTGCCTTTACGTTGGATACTGAAAGTCCGTTGAACATGTTGGAAAGATTCACAGGCTGATTAGCAATGGTTGTGCATTGTGATCTGGCTTTGTGACAGTATGAAGTATCCCAATGCCGCCTCTGTAAGGTTAGAGCAAACCGAGCGTCTTCACTAGACTGCTGAGAATACTTTGATGGCCGTGAAACTTTAAGATTCACAATGTGCAAGTCACATGGCAGTGAAGAAGTTAAAGGAGAGAAGGATCGTGGGGGTGGTCGCACGCTTAAATCCTGTGGTTTCTTTGCGATAAAAGTAAGCAGTGGATAGTTTAAGTGAGCACCAATCCGGTGAGAAAGAAGAGAAGGGCTTAGAGGAAGAGGGTTGGAAACAGGATTTGTAGCTGATGAAATATTCGACTCGACAAGAATGTGGAAGATCACATTCAATGGGCGATTATCCATCACACCTTGCCCAAGACCACGCCCGTCATCTCTGGGCAACCGCCGGTCCAGCATAATCTCTAGCCATCCATCAGTAAGGCTTGCTGCACCTAGTGACTGTCTAGTATGAACAGAGAATCTCTTCCCGTTAGATCCTTGCATGAATGCAAGGGAGGGCATGGGATAGTAATTACCCTGCAACGGAATCTTGTCGTATCTTTCTCTCCGGCTCATCTGGAAGCCATTTAAATCAGAATAAAAGATCCTTTGGTTATCAAAATCTGTCTTGTATCTAACTATCAATTCCTTGTCAACAAAATCCTGGCCAAGAAGCTCAATGTGATACTCTTTCTCAATAAGAAGCTGCTGTATAGTATCGCCTCCATTATAAATCCGAGTGCTGTAGGAGATAGGGGTATTTTGCCATTCAGTTTTAGGATAAGAATATATTTCCTGCATTAGTGCTCCCCGGGAGATCACCATATGCTCAACAGTCTCAATGATAGGTTTTGCATCACCGTCCGGTTTGAAGAGGTAGGCACCACTTCCTGTACTAGCATACATGCCTATTTCTTCACCCACGTGGTTGTTGGAACCATCTTTATAACTTAATTTCTGCAACAAACCAAGCTTGGCATCAAAAGTAAGAGTTTGAAGTGCATTTTGGATCTCAACCACGCCTTCTCCAACTTTTGAGCAAGAATATGGAGTTGGGCAAGAAAATGCATTAGAAGTTGAGAGGTATTGCAATTTTGCTAGTTTGGCCTTTTCACATCCCACTGCACCATTAACAATGTAGTATATCTGCAATCCCATGGCTGGAACAGAAGCTTTCCAGTGGACTCGATGCCTCCCAGTGAAAATTTTACTTTCATGATGCTGTAGTTCAGGAGAGATCTGGCTTTCAATACAAGTCCAGTTCGAGTCAAGAACAGCAACATCAGGCCTATTAACCGTTACCATCACGACCTCATCTCTAGTTTGCTCCAAGGGATTAAAGAGCACTACTGCATGAGAACTTCCTTCACGAGCACTAATCGATTTATGTACTGGCTGGGCATCATACTTAGATCTCACCTGTTCCGACTCAAACTGGGACGGATTTTGGTCCAGTTTCTCGTGGCGAATACCAAGAAGTACTTCAATAGCTTTAGACATGAAAATCTGCAAGTCCTGCAAGGAAAGATGCATCCGAGTTCCGTAGTCCCTGACAACATGATCCTTAGCAGTACCAGTCACCCCGTCATGATGCTGAAAAAGAGCTAAGTTCCTCCTTGCAGCAGTCAGTTTGTATCCGAAGCTTGTGGCTAACTTTTCACAAGTTGCTCTCTGACAATAACCAAGCAACAAAGTCATCATTGTTTCACTAGCACGAAGGTTTTGTTCTAGTACCCGGTCAACAGCCTTGAAGAAAGGCCTTGAAACATAATAGCCACTCCAATAGTCCTTCTGCCTATCAGCGTAAGTAAAGAAATCACCTGATAAAGACGGAAATCCTACAATCTGACCAGAGCCAATCTCACCAGAAGTTGAGTAGTTCACTATATCAGCCTCTTCACGAAGGGTTCTGAAGTAATCATCCAAAGTACCAAATTTTGCTTCTGCTTTCAAATTTGGATCAGAATTGATATAATCAAACAACTTTTGGTAGTTCCGGAACTGAGCCTCTGCTTCATCAATGCTGATGTAGCGGAAATCATCCCCAAGAGGAACCAAGAGAGTACTAGTACGGTAGAGTACCGATTTCTTTTTATATTGATCAAGCAACTTCAGTGCCCTCTCCTTTACATTTTGATCATTAGTCTCCACTGGATGTTGTCCCCACGGGCATAATTCATAAAAGAAGCCATGCATCCTAGCAAAATCAAACTGACAACATATTGCAGGTTCTGGCCCACAAGTATGTGGAATATCGTAAGAATAGAAGGGCATCATATGTGCAAAGATATCAGTCGTTTCCTCAGCATCCCAGCTTTGGCGCCATACATATTCCAAGTTCTTATGCAAAGCAAGCTCCTTTTTGATCTCATAGTGGGTCCTTTGAATAAGCATGTTCTCAAAACCCATACGACGGAGAAGATATGCCATGGTAGGTGAGTAACCAAAAGGGTCTATCGACCAAGAATTCTTGGGAACAAATCCGATGGTATCGTTCAACCACAAATTCCCCTCTGTAATCTGACCAACATAAAATGTGCAAATAACAACATAACACCAGTTAGATCCAATTACCACATCTCTTACAACAATTGGGGTTGTCTAATTCATTAAATAGAATAACGTAGTAAAAAGTTCATTAAATCCATATGTAAAATTTCACAACCTTGAAATGACAAAACACAAGGTAATATCACGTAAGAATCAGAAACGACTAAAAGGCCAAAAGACGAGCCTCATAGCAAGGCTTGGAAAGCAATTCAACTCGATGAACACCAAATTTAGGTTCACTACTTCCCATAAATAATCATTCCATTGGTCACTTGAAAAATACACGCTAGATTAGGGATGCAGTTTTCTGACATGAGATTACTTGCATAATTGTGTAACTTAACATGCTGTATTAAACATCTTCACCTGAACAAAGAGAACTACATACTAGAATAGCAAGTGGAGATAGAAACCAAACAATCAACATCCAACAATGGTCAGTCAGAAGTCGTAAACACAAAACTTCATCGATGTAACAAAAGAAATGCATTACATAGAAATGGGCTTCAATTAAATACCTGCTCGATTATGGCAAAGTAATGTGAATTAGCCTGCATCAAGAGTTTTAAAAAATAGTTAGTCAATTACCATTGTCACTGTGTCACTCTATACACCAATGTAAAGAAGAGGCATATGCTTAAGCAAGAGAAAAAGAAAATTATTAGCAACCTCGAAATTCTCTTCCAAAATACCAAAGAGAGATGACAAAAAGGAGGAGACATGCATGTTTGCAGTATAGAAAAAAGAAAATTAATTTGCATCTTCATGAGGGAACTTTCAGCAGTAAAGCATAACATTACAAGTTTTTGAATGGTATACCTCATCATTCATTACCCAGCCACCTCCAACAATTTCTAGTTGTCCATTATTCACTAAATTGGTGAAAGACTGCCTTTTTTCATCTGTTGAATCTCTCCACCATCTTTCCAAATAATACATCTCTTCCCAAATGAACTTCCGCCTTGAATCCTACAAATCATAATCCGAGCAGTCTGCTTCAGTTTTAATAGCTAAAAAATGATGTTGAAACATCAAACTACAATATTATTTAAAAAATTCCAGCCTAAAATCATATAAGAAAGCAATCCATAAGCTTGTAGGCATGCAATGATAAAATTTGATAAGCACGTGGACTCAATTTATGAGAGAACTCTAAAACGATTCAATTCTTTCAGAGTAACAACTATAATGAAATGAAAGATTCATCAAGAAGATGATCAAATTCTTTGCATCTATGCGGTAACTGCAATTAGACCCTTAAATTCTTTGTATCTATGTGGTAACTGCAATTTCAACTTCCAACTCAAACAATTAGACCCTTAAGTAACAGCTACGAGACCACTTAAAAACTATGGCAAGTACAGATTGATTAATCAAACTTCCACAAAATCCATGAAAGATCACATCAATAAAGATAAAGAAACAGAATATCAAAACCCTGAAAATAGAAAAGCCTCAAACTACAAGATAAAACAAACAAATCCCCTACTTAATATGGATAACAGTACTTTATAACTTGTCACATCCGAATCCAGCCAAAATTAATAGAGTATAACAGAAATAAATTAGCAGAACAAATCAGTAAGCGTTTAAAAACCAGAATTGTGACCTTAGTAAGTGTCTCCACGAGAGTGTCGAGTATAGGCCTGGTTTGCTTCTCATAATACTCATCAACAGTCATCTTCCAACCCGGATCATTGTGAGAATGAGGCACCACAAACACCTTCAACTTCTCTCTGTCCCACTCGTCTCCTCTGTAGCTCACTCTCCAACCTTGCTTCCATGGACCACCATCCAAATCCAAAAACTCGATCTTGTCATATAAATCCTTCGTAGTTATATCCACAGTAGAACTCAAAAAGGACCCATTTTGAGCGTTGCCCTTTAATGGCTTCCTGTGCACAATCTTCCTCGGTTTCACGACTCGCGACGAGGATTTGAACGGAGACGACAAGGGCTTTGGGACGCCGAAATGGACGATGGTGATGAAGAGGAAGATGATAGAGATCGAGAGAGCGATAGTGAAAAAGTTCGTAAAGAGAAAGTTGATCAGAGCCGCCCGTTTACGAGACTTTCTCGATGGAAGCTTAGATTTGGCGGTGGACGACGGCAAGAGAGAATGCCCCCATCCGCCACCTCCGCCACTGCCGCTGCCGGCCCCAATTCCACGGTGTATTTTGCTGCGAATGTAAGTGGAAAAAGGCATGTTCAGATGTTCTTTGGTCTTCCTCACCTCTGTTCCCTTTGTTGCTGAAATAAAGATAACAACTTTAAATTTTGTCTCTTTATCCTCTGCTTTCTGGGCTACGTTTCTGACAATCTCGTGATCTCGTCTTGTCTTGCTCTTCCTCTTCTGGGTTTCAAGGTTGTTCGATTAGGATACTCTAGAGCACTAATCTGTGTGCTTTTGAGATCTAATACTCAGAATCAACAACAAAGTAAAAAACTTTATTGTCTTTTTATCCTCTGCGTTCTGATAACATCATGATCTTGTCATTTCCTTTTCTTCCTCTTCTGGGTTTTCAAGGTTTTTCACTTGGGATATCTTCTTGAGTACTAATCCGCGAGCTTTTGAGATCTAATGTTAACAATAAAAAAAAAAAAAAGGATACGGAGAGTAGATTTTGCAGTCTTCCACGTCAAGACAGGGATTTCGGTCATCTGTACCAGGAGATATTGTCTTCTGTTGCTGTGGAAAATGTGTGTTTTATATGTAAAAACATGTCCGGATCCACTTACGAAGATACTTCCGAAATTACTATTTCAAGTTTCAAGTTTCAACAGAAGAGAGAGAGAGAGAGAAGAAATTAATATTGAAGTAATCATTATTTATATGAAAATTTTAAAAGTGGGTTAATTAAGCAATCATGTTAGATTTTGATTAAATTGTGTAATAGTTGCTAGAATTTAATGAATGAAGTGGACTTATACAAACCACCCCTTGAAAAAGGATTCTTGAACATAACGGAGTTGGTACTTTTTTTCAAGCTACCGCGTGTACCAAAATAATGACAAAAATTGGATTCAATTGTATATTATTTTTATTGAAAATAAGATTGACTACATATTCGAGTCATAATATATGGTTTCATAAAAGCGTATGTCTTAAAAATAGGTATGACAAGAAATTATTGGTTCAATCATAAAAATTTTGAATTTTTTTTAATTTTTAATTATATTTTAACAACTTTTATTGCTAAAAATTGAACAACTTATTAATTAATTGGTTGATTTTTGTATATTAATAAGTTCGTATAAATTAAAATAAATCAATTAATTTTTATTTAACAACCTATTTTTCAATTAAACATTAAATTCTTTGATAATAAGACAATCTCTTTAATTATATTTCAAAATTTTAATTTTATTTAATTTTTAAATAATTTTATAAAAATTTAATTGAATATTTTTAACTTTAAATCTTGTATTTTCCCAATTTCAATATGATTTTTAAAACATTAAATAAGGTCTTAACATGTAAGTTGAGTAAATATGCCATTTTAAAATGATAATATTATTTTAATTTATAAATATTAAAGTTTTAAAAATAAAGATAATAATAAGTCAAATATTCTTATAAAACTGGGTTAAGCTTAAATTTTACGGAAAAAAATATCATTTTTAAGTTAAAGACAATTTAAATTATTTGAATTAAATTTCAAGTTAGTTGCTTAATTTTAAATTTAGTTTATTGACTTGAAATTAAATTAAGTCCAATTAAATTTACAAACCTATTTAAGAATATTGGAATTTTCATAAAATAGCAAATTAAAAGGTTTTTTTTTGTCTTCATAATGGAGTGACTAACATTGTTATAATTTATAATATAATCAAATATTATGAAAATTCTATCCACTAATTAATAGGGATGTCAATGACTCAATGGGCCTTATTTGATGGCCCACAGGCCAACCCATGGCCCGACATGTCGGAACTGACGGATCTATCCTTACTTTTTTTAATTAATAAATTTATAAAATATGATCGTTTTTGTTATTTTGGTCGGGTCGAACTGTTTTGTACTATAACCCGGTCAACCCGAGCGAAAATTGCCAAGCCAACTAACTAAATAATAGATTCAAATCAAGGAATAGATTTAGAGGTGCTTATAAAATTGCTGAACTTTGTTTGATGATAAATAGACACCTCCAATAAAGTTGGAGGTCAAGATATACAAACAGTGACATTAACATATACGTATATAAATAACTTACCATATTTATCCTATATATTTTTTTGGAAAAATAAGATATTTGTCACTTCTTATAAATATCAAAATAAAATTTAGAAAATAATATATTAAAATAGAGATTTTATTAAAATAGATAAATAAGAAAAATATAATTAAAATTTAAATATTTTCTTTATAGGTTACCAATTAATTTCCTTTTATATAAAAATCTAAAATAATAACATAATCTTCTTTAAAAAATTATTATTAACAAATTAATACAATTATTTTGTAGTATAATTTTAATTTTATTAATAAATAAGAAAGTAATCGCCCCCCAAAACAGCATCCAGTTCTTACAGTTCCTGTTTCCAAACAAAACCCTTAACGACCAATGAAACGTTGGCAGCTGAGCGGTGGTCAGGCTTTTGCGCGATAACAAAAGATCAGTCTCTGTTTCTTCTACTTTTCTCTGATCCAATTCAAGCAGCCAAATCGAACGTCTTCTAAAGGTAAATCCATCAAATTCTTATACTGGGTTGCATCAAATTTGCCTTCTTTTATCAGTACTTCAATGGTTCAGCCGTTTTCTACATTTTCAGTTGTCATTTTAGCCTCTTGTTATTAGATCTGCTTTTCTTTCTTCTTTTGTAAAGAAATTTACCTGCTTGTTTATTGCTCATATTGTTACTAGATCTGGTTTTCCTGCTTTTTTTGAGATGGTCTTCCGTTCGAGGAGTTGAAACTATAGGAGGTTTTCTTTTTCTTTGTTTATGTCATGATTCTGTTAAAGATCGAATTTTTATGGCTAAAATCAAAGTTTGAGCTAGCAGCTTTGGCCAATAAATCAATGATGACGTGAACTCGGTTTTCTTGTTGAAAATTTGTTTGTATTTGTGGATTATATGATCGAAGGGGCAACATTTGGATTCAGGGAAAAGTTGGTTGGTGAAAGAAAAAAGATGCCAGGGCAGAAGATTGAAACTGGTCATGAAGATACCGTTCATGATGTGGTCATGGATTATTATGGGAAGCGTATAGCTACAGCTTCATCTGATACGACTATCAAGATCACTGGCATTAGTAACAATTCTGCTTCTCAGCACCTTGCTACATTGAAAGGTCATAATGGCCCTGTCTGGCAAGTTGCTTGGGCACACCCAAAGTTTGGGTCAATCATTGCTTCGTGTTCCTATGATGGGCAGGTAATAATATGGAAGGAAGGCAGTCAAAATGATTGGGTGCAAGCTCATGTTTTCAATGATCATAAGTCATCTGTGAATTCCATTGCCTGGGCACCTCATGAACTTGGCCTCTGCTTAGCTTGTGGATCATCTGATGGCAATATATCAGTCTACAGTGGAAGGGCTGATGGCAACTGGGACACAACTAGGATAGACCAAGCTCACCCAGTTGGGGTCACTTCGGTTTCATGGGCCCCAGCAATGGCCCCTGGGGCCTTAGTCGGATCTGGTTTGCTCGATCCAGTGCAGAAGCTGGTTTCTGGTGGTTGTGATAATACTGTGAAGGTGTGGAAGCTGTCTAATGGTACTTGGAAGATGGATTGCTTCCCTGCACTCCAGAAGCATACTGATTGGGTGAGGGATGTGGCTTGGGCACCCAACTTGGGCCTTCCAAAATCAACAATTGCTAGTGCTTCACAAGATGGAACAGTGGTCATATGGACTGTGGCACAGGAAGGAGAGCAATGGGAGGGTAAGGTTTTGAATGATTTTAAGACCCCAGTATGGAGAGTTTCGTGGTCATTAACTGGAAACTTGTTGGCTGTGGCTGATGGGAATAATAACGTAACATTGTGGAAGGAGGCGGTGGATGGTGAGTGGCAACAAGTGACTACAGTTGAGTCGTAGATCTCAGATCCCGCATCTCTTGTATTGTTTCGATTTGGTTTTACTCGAATACTTCACTTGTAAGGGTTAGGTATCATTGTGTTTGTCTACATATTTAAGATTGAAACAAAAAGATGTCATTCATTTTGAATTCTTAATATTTTATTCCTTAAACAATTCATGTTTTACCTTTTCCATTCCATTTGAACCTCCTGAATGCAAAATTGTCCATCTTTATTTCTTTTCTGTTTGATGTTACTACAAGTTTTAGTACTGAATATAGCTGCCATGAGTATTGCTTGTGTATCCAGTTGCTACTGCTGTCATTCACAATCTGCTGGGTGCAAAGCAGATGCAGTGAGAAAGAATATCCTATCCAAATGTGATACTGTGAGTGCTTCTATTTACCAACCACACTCTCTTTATCTTGATGTATCAAGTGTTTCGTGGTTCAAAAATGATGAATCGCATCCCAAATGTCTGCAAACTCCCACAAACATACTGCTGTCATGCTCACAAAAGATCTTGTGGAAGTTATTGGATTGCAGAAACGGTTTCTGACTCACTGCTTTAATGTGATTGTTATGTGCATGCACTTTGCGGTTCCATTCACAATGGAGCAACTAATGAAGGTTTTTGATGGTGTTGGTGAACAATTGTTGCTCATAGCACTATCAAGTGCCTTCTTTTCTGTATGTGGTTAAAGCCAGTTCATGGCATTTAGATTTGGTCAGTTAAAAAGATAGTGTTGAGTCTTGTATCTTTTCTTGGTACTCATCAGCAATAGCTTGCACTAATCTATAGTCTCTCTTTTAAGCTCTTTGTTTTTGAGACATTATAGGTAGAGGTGGCAATGAGTCGGGCAGTCTAAAAAGCTTGTAAGTCTAATTTGTTTAAATAAAATAATGTCATTTATCCCGGTTTAAACTATATTAGTCTGAATTGTTTGAGCTCGAATTCTATTCAAAATCTAGAAATTTAGTTTGTCAAGTTTATATCTAATATATTCTTTTTATTTTAAAGTTCAAATATGAATTATTATAAAATTTTTAATAATTATATAAAATATAATTGTAACATAATAACATTGACTTATGTCTTGTCACATAGAAATAATCATAGACTTGTAAAATAAAAATATAATTTTAAGAAGTCCATAATAAAATGAGATCGAATTAATAAATATAAAATTGTATAATTATATTCATTTGAACATTAACTAAGTTAGGATTCTTTAATTATTACCATTTATGAACAAATTATCATCTGTAACTGTAATAAATAATTAAAATAGAATAAATAATTAATAAAT
Source organism: Erythroxylum incrassatum (assembly GCA_026546855.1). Taxonomy (NCBI): domain Eukaryota; kingdom Viridiplantae; phylum Streptophyta; class Magnoliopsida; order Malpighiales; family Erythroxylaceae; genus Erythroxylum; species Erythroxylum incrassatum. Next base: position 24,446,019 of record JANVCL010000001.1, read on the forward strand.
ATAAGCATTTATTTATATGGTTTTGCATTTTCTATATTCTTTTTTAATAATTATGTGAACGAGAAATTATTAGAAAACAATTATAATTGTTAGAGGGTATTACGGGAGAACCAACCATCTCAAAAGTTAGCTTAAAGGGTGAAAAAATCTAGAAGCCTATAAACTCCACATCAGCCTCTTTTATTACAGATGTGGGATAATTAGACTGTAACATTCCACTACACTTCGCAGTTCAGGCATCGGCGGGCTAGCTGTTTCTTATACTTTTTCTAGCCCTGGTCGAATATTGCTATATCATATGTCACCACTCGTTCACCCACAGGTCGACTAAGCATTAGACCTTTTCTAACCTCGGACAAACACTGCAATACTGGCGTCACCACCCGTGGGCGTGGCACAAAAAGTTGAAGGAGTGGTGTTAACTCTGATACGAATTGTTACAGGTCTTATGGGATAACTAATCTCAAAAGCTAACTTAAAGGGTGGGAGAGCCCATAAATTTATAAACTCCACATCATCCTATCTTATTACCGTTGTGGAATAATTAGACTATAAAAAGTTGACTTGGTATAGGATTCCACTTTGTTGGATTATGTAGTATTTTTGGAAGATAAGATAGTATGGAATGAAGGAATCCTGAAAAATCCGAAAGAGTATAGTAGTTTTGCAAACTTTTCGATTCGTTTATAACAAGCACAAAAAATAAAAAATAAATCAACACCGAGATTTGTTAACGCAGTTCGCATACTTTGTCTATGTCTGCAGGGCCCTCACCCAGCTTAATCACTTTCACAGAAATACAATAGACTTACCTAAGGCTTTACTAAGCCGACACCACTCAACCCTTAACACTATCTCTCAACCTTATTTCCTGTGAAAGATTTTCATACCCGATAACATGACCGACTCGTGTTAACTTCTACAGAGGATTTATTTCAACAATCTATTAATTGAAAGACAATAAATAAAAGACTCAAGTGTTTGAAAAAAAATTATAACAAAATTCGAGATTCAAACAGAACAACTTCCTTATGGGTTTAGCTCCTACAAAAGAGATATGAAAGTTGTTCTCACACTATAAGTTGATCCATGCAAAATGCATAACAAAGTTACGGCTGCACAGTCACCAAACAACCCACGACAGAAGTCACACGCAACACACCAATCAGTTTAACCGTGAGCCACTCCACAAGGATGATTGTCCAGCGTGAGCAACCCCCACACAATCAATACATAACTGTGAATCTTTCAATCATAAAACACACACTGCAGACCTTTAACTGCTATCAATCAAGCAAAGAACACACCACGAAAAACACATAAACATGCAACCCACATCCAAACGTTAATGCAGCTGTATAGGACACTCACAGCCACAATAACAACCCATCAATCAACACATCAAGATATCTCACACCTGAAACCAGTTCATCATTAATCTGCCTATTCGAAAATAACACTGTCAAGATCTTTAATGTTATACGCCTATAGATCTCTCAATGCAAGTTTTCTAATTCACCAAGGACATGGCAAAACCTATGTTCCAAACATCACCAAGAGGTCTTCACTCCCACGCACAATATGGATTGCACACACTTGACTTCAATACACACGCATTTCAATTAAAGCACTTACAATACATACCAAAGCCATCAATCGTAGATCTTACACACCTAAAAATTGCACACTTCAGTTTTTTCACAGAAATCAATTAATTCACAAGAAAATTATAGTGATGCCCTTCAGCCACACATCAACGTAATCCACCACACATCTTCTTAAGATACACACATATATTCAAGATAGGATTCTATAACATCTAGAACATTATCCAAAATAACTTTTTGAATACAAGGCAAACAAGGATTATTGGTTAGCTATCATCATCCAATTAATATGTTATAGGTCCAATTAATAATGAATACCAAAACTAATTACTTAGATATATAACATATATCCTAACAATCTTTCCCTTTTTGACATTGTTTGTCACAAATTTGAAACTCCCTCTAATTAACATAATTGGACTTATAAGTATTAAATTCACAAATCATAAGACAAATACTCTCCCTTTATTAAGCATCAAATTTCAAAGAACATCACAATTATCCAATCATCCAAATTTCTCCCCCTTGGGATAAAAAGATGCCAAAAAGCAAGAAAAATAGCCACACACATACCTTAAAATATCCCCCTGAATTGAACAATTACCAAAAACAATATGATGTCTCCCCCTTGGGACAAAGAGTGTCAAAATGAAGAACACCCGAGAAATAAGTCCAAAATGATGCCCGATTTATGAGAGAGCTGAAGCTTGATGAGGATGAGGATGGGTATTCGGTGGAGCCAAATAAAAGCCAAAATGCAAACTACAAATCTTTTTTTTAATAAATAACATCAAACTATACTTCAAAAATGTAAAGCACACATTCCCTATCTCCCTCAAAGAAATTCAAACCTGACCTTATTTCTCATCATATTATCTTTTTCTTCGATTTCTTCTTCTAAAGTAACTGACTTATCCTCTGTCTGAACAATTTCTTCATTAGCAGTAACTAACTGTGAATCTAGACAATTTCTTGTTTTTCTTTCACAACGTCTTTGCGCTTATAATTGACCCTTTCTAATCCAAGTGTGCTTTGGTACCATAGGCTGCTGCTGAAAATTTAATGGAGAGTGTCTAGATTTTCAGTTTTGACCCCTTTGAAGCATCATTTGCAACAACTTGTAACATTTCGATCTTATATGCCCAATTACTCCACAAAAGTGACATATAGGTATGAACTCCGATTTTTCTTTGAGATTTCTCCTTAGACAGATCTGGCTGCACCAATTTTCTCATCATTCGACTTGGAACATTCACCTCTATAGCCAATGCCTTGAAGGTTTCCTTTAACCTTACTAATTTTCAACAACTTTTCTAGCTTTTCGGTACCTCCATCTAACATTCTTATTCTTTTTTTTGTACTGACCAACTTCAATTTTATTTCACCAAGCTCATCTAATGTAGACAATAACTTCTTCTCTAGATCTTGAATGAATTTCTTCATGGAAGAGTTTTCCTCCTTCAACTTCTCATTGTTCTTACATGTTTGAACTCATTTACCATACATTAACTCATAGGCTTTATAAATACCTTTCTTTTTATCATCTGAAGTACTGTCATCACTGCCATAATTTAAGATTAAGCTTTGAGCTTAATCGTTTATGTTTTCCCAAAATTTTCCTATTTACTCACTTTTTCGTCTTCAGTTACTTCCTTCTCGGTTACTGTTAAACAAGTAACTGGACTTTTGTTGTATAAAGTAACTAATGCAACACTATTCACAGCTTCTTCTTCACTACCATACTCACTTCCGGATTCATTCTCACTCTAAGTGCTTGTATGAGACTTCTCTTTTCTCTTCTTCAAGGTGTTAGCATATTCCGCTTGCACATGTCCAAACCTTGACACTCATGACATTAAATTTTTTCACTTTTCTTTTACCCTTTTGAGTTTTCCCTTGTTGTTTGAAATTATTATTTGATAAGCTCCCACCATTTTGCCTAAAATCGGATGTATCCTTATTCACTTTCTTTAACCACTTGTTGAAATTTCTTTTCAATAATTTCACATCCTCATTTTCATCAGATTCATCTTCTACATCATTTATGCCTTTTCCAGTTTCAGCTTGTAGTGCCAATCCTTTGCTATTTTCTTGTTTGCCCTTTAGCAAATTTATTTCGAAATTGGTAAGAATTTCAATTACCTTCTCCAACGAAAAGTCATTGATGTCATGAGCTTCCTCAATTGCTGCATTTTTCAGAATAAATCTTAGAGGTAGTGATTTCAACGTCTTCTTGACTAGTTTCAGATTGAAATATTTCTTTTTGAGTTGATGTGCTTGATTCACTATATCGGGTAATCTTTAATGAAAGTCCCCAATAGTCTCATTTTCATCCATCTTCAGTTCTTCAAATCTCACAGCTAACATCTGTAGTTTTGACGCTATCACATATTTGAACTATTCATGAATAGTCTGCAAAGCATCCCATACTTCTTTAGCTAATTCACAGGCTGATATCATTGAGAAATGTTGTAACATCCCACCCCCGCATTAGGGATTAATGTGTTTGTTTACTGTGCATTAAATGTGTATTGTATTGAC
>JANVCL010000001.1:24453491-24465767 GCA_026546855.1 Erythroxylum incrassatum
AAGGCACGCCGGGGGTTAGTTCCCAAAAGGCCACTCCGACGCTCAAGTTAGTATTCTGTGAGTAGTTTGGTTGCTAAACAGAGAAGAAACTAAGGTTGAATCTCGTACCTCTATCACGGTAGAATAGTACCTTATATACACTGTAGGTTGCCATTAGGTTTAGGTTTTCACGTAAGTCTTAATGTTTGCATGGGAGATGACCTCTTACTACTGGACTGTCAAAATCTGGGCTTGAAGTTGGGCCTCATTTGGCCGACTCGACCATGTATAAAAACTGATTGTCAAATAGTTACACAATTCTTGACATCTTTATATATTTTTTCTTTTTATTTTTTAGTAATTATTTAGAATTGTAAAGTTTTACTTAATAGGCATCAGTTTATTTCTTTTGGTTTTATTAAGAAACCAGCGAACTAGGGTTGCTCGTTCTAGTTTTAAACGAGAATATGCCCTCTACTTTTTCTATTTTATCTTTTTATATTAATAATATATGCTGAACGCATCAGTTTCAAAATAAAAATCTAACTTTAATACCTTTTTGTAATTTCTATTCCGTTTTCCCGAATCCCAATTTACTACATTGACAAGTAAAACGGAAAAGTGTGAAATACCGATAACAACCTTAGAGCCAATTATTGGGATAATCTCATCGGGGACGGAATGGTAATTTAAGGAGTACCGCGCTCTGGTTCCAATTTGAACTCCCGCGGAAACACCCAGACCAGATCCGAGAAATCTCAACTTCGGAATTCTGAACCACCATACTCCGGCTCTGAATAGATCAGAAGAAGAAGAGGAAGTAGAAAGTTGTAACCATTTTGTGTTTTCGAGTGAAATGTCAGGGCTTGAATCTGAGACCAGCGGTGGCAGACAATTCTATTGCCGGAAAGATAAATCTCTTGGAGTTTTATGTACCAAGTTAGCAAAACCCCCTTTTTCTTTATCTTTTTTGTTGTTGTTTGTTTAAGGCAATAACTGTACTCAGTCTCTGTTCAATGGGATTTTCTTTTTTGGTTGCAGTTTCTTGAAGCTATATAATAAAGAAGGTGTTGAATCGATTGGACTTGACGATGCTGCTATCAGATTAGGTGCTTTTATCTTGTTTCTAATATACCCTTTTGATCTTTTTGATTCTTTGTTAGTTTTCTCGCACTTCCCATTTCAGTATTGCCACTTTATCTGGTAGCTGAGAAAGTGAAATAATATGAAGTAAGAAGAATAATTGTGTGTATGTGATTTTCATACTCAACTGAATTAGCTATATATAAAGCTGTCACAGTCATTTTGATTGACCGAGAATTTGAACTTACTTTTGGTTTCTGGGTTGAGAACGAGTAATGAAATCTATCTGGGGTTACTGCAGGAGTTGAGCGACGGCGCATTTATGATGTGGTTAATATACTGGAAAGCATTAGCGTAAGATTCTTGTATTTTCTTGTCCCATTTGCAGTTTAATCTTAAGATGATTTACCTTTTCAGTTTTGAGTGGTCTAGGTTGTTACGAGAAAGCAAAAGAACCGATACTTGTGGAAAGGTTTTCAAGCAATTCCTGAAGCTTTGAAGTGCCTAAAGGTTGAGGTTGAGTGTTGCTTGCTTATTACATAATAAGAATTGGGATAATAACTTTGACACCATGATTTTTTTGGTTGTTAAAGGAGGAAGGTATGAAGGAGAATTTCAGTGACTTTTGCATTTCAACAAAGGTAAATGCAAAGAGTAGTTTCATGATTGATTGTGTGTATAGTTTGACGCTGTATTTACTTCGACTGGAAAGCAACTGGAGACAGTGTTTTTGCATTCTTAATCTTATGTTTCTCTGAACAAAATCTGACGTTAATGAAGACTCTAGCTTTTTTTCATCTTAGGTATTTGGATATTTTCTTATATTAGGTTCCAAACGAAAATGACAATGGAAATGAAAATAGAGGGTCTTCTGGAATAGCTGATGAGCAAGATAACTCTCCTGCCTCATCAAAGCTGGGTAAATCCATTTTCATTTCAAATTCATTTCCTAGTGAACCTTTCATTTCCATGAAAAATGGTCATATGGTCCATACTTTAATTTAATGGTAGCTCAGGTTCCTTTTTTTCCACTCAACTGACACTCGATAATGTCACTTGAATGCAGACAACAAAAGAGAAAAATCGCTTTGGCTTCTTACGCAGAACTTTGTCAAGCTTTTCCTTTGTTCAGATGTAAGTGTTTTTTTTTCTGGTTTGTACTCATTTCCTTTTATCTGATGAACAAGTTGCTATGTATATGTCTTATAAAATACCTTATTTGCTTCTTCCTTTAGATGGATTTAATCACACTTGATTATGCTGCGAAGGCATTACTTGGTGATGCCCACAATACGACAGCTATGAGAAGTAATAAACTCATATTTGTTCTGCATTATATTCAGTGAATAACACATCAATGATTGCCTGAATCCATACATTGTTTTGCAGCAAAAGTCAGACGGCTATATGACATTGCAAATGTCTTTTCATCAATGAATCTAATTGAGAAGGTATATGCCCTCAGAGAACCTCCCAGGTGACAAAAATAAACTATGGATGTGGAACAAAAAAACTGGAGAATATGTCTCCAGTCAATTCTAAGCTTACAAGTTTTATTTATTGATGCGCAGACCCATCATCCAGAGAGCAGGAAGCCAGCATACAGGTGGTTGGGATGGAAAGGAAAATCCAATGCTGTGTCTGCAAGTGCACTGAACTTAAAGGAAGCAAAGAAGAGAACTTTTGGGACTGAGATCACAAACGTTAAAAGAAACAAGGTGGATATTTTGATTGCTAAGAAGTCTGACGAGAAGGAAAACGTTCCAACCATTAATAACTTCAAAGGTTTGGAAAATTGTACGGAGGTGAATAAATTGAACGAGAATTCAAAAGATAAGGCCCCTAGTTTTGTTTACGGTCCATTTACTCCTCTTGACGTGCCCAGAGTTGGTGACAGTAACAAGCAAAGGCCGATTGGTATTCATGACTTGGAAAACCTTAGTTCGACCTTCTACCCTCAGTACCACAATCCAGGTATCTACCCAGGCTTGACTGTGACACGAGTTGGACTTTTATGACGATTTGTGTAGCTTTTGTACGTTAAGAGTCTCTGATGTACATGTTTTTGGAACTATTACAGCTGTAAGTGAGCTCTTCAATCATTACAAGGAGGCATGGAAGTCATGGTATGTTGAAGTAGCTTCAAAAGAAAAATCACATGAGGGATACTGATGCTTCTCTGCAAGCACCAATCCAGTACATCTTTAATCTTCCTATGCTCTTTTCCCTTATTCGTTTATTTGTAAGTCAGATATAGGGCTAATGTTGAATGAATCATCTTGATGCATCAAACAATAGCAACCAATAGTTGATTGTAACCTTTAACATCATAGTCCTGATGATGTTTCTAACATTCTTATCTTAAATGATCCTGATTCTTTTTAAGGTGGACAATGAACACACAATTAATACATAAAGATGTGGATATATGATTGCATTGCCCTTGCATTTACTCCACTCTTAGGAATAGAACAAGGATGTAATGTGTTGGAATATCTATTCTCTTTCACCAACCTGAAGGGCATATGAAGTTCTAGCTCCTGTACAAGTTTCATGGGGATAGAAACTGAGTTATGTAAATGGTGTATCTCAACCTTAAAAAGATGGATGGCTAGAAAAGAAGATGAGACTTGCATGTTTCATTGATACGGAGTTTCTTATTTTACTTTAAATTTCTGGTTTATCAAGTGATTTAATTAAAATATGTAGTTCTGGAGAATTTAGTGAGTACACACTTGAAAAGTACAGGACTTTGATTTCATGGATATGTAAAGGATTGAGTTATAAGCTTTGGAATTTTCCTTGAATTGGAGCTTAAACCATTGGCTGGTGATATTCTTAGCATAAGGGACTGATATCTCCTTTTCAAAGTCTTCAGATTCTGTATGTACTTGAGTTGATTCTCCTTGAAAAGCCATGAACAGAGAGCATAAGGACCCTACCACGCTTGGGCACAGGTCCATTAAAATTTATAGGATATTTAGAACTCAAATACAGAGATTTTTTTTCATGTGGTGCAGAGGCAATTAACCTAGATGGGATCAAAATCTCGGTTTATGTGGTGCCTCATCTACTCGGAGGCATAAGAACCATATTCACCACTTGGTGTTCGGTCCACTTGTTTGACATGTAAAACAAAAGCTTGGACCTACCAGTCGCCCCTTGGTCTCCTCTCTTTTGCTCGATAAGATAGGTTCGATTCAAGTCATCATGATCAAAATTAAAATTATGGTTCTCCATAAATTGAGTTCGGTTTAAGTCATGGTGATCATAATTAAAATTAGGGTAAATTTTAAATGAGTTTGGTTTAAGTCATCGTGATCATAATTAAAATTATTAGTATGTACTAATAAAATATTATTTACACGACAATTCAGCTCAAGTTTTAAATTTAAACTAAAGTAATTAAATTTGATATAAATTGATAATTTATTATAATTATCTTAAATGATTAATTTAAATTGAATTTAATCAATTTAAGTCAAATTTAAGAGATCAGTTATCGTATTAGTGACATTTAATTAGTCAACATCTAATATTTATATAATGTACATTTTGTTATTATATTTTAATTGAAATATAAGAGGCATATTTCCTTTATTTTTGTCATTAGAGTTTATCATATAAAATTAATCTAAATTATTGTTATAATTAATGTTTTCAAAATAAGTAAAATTGGCAAGACAGTAAGTTTAAAGTTTAAAAAATTCAACAGGTATTAGATCGTCATAAAAGTAGTTAAAAAATAAATAAAATTAAAGATTTTGAAAAAATTGAAAAAGATTATCTTTACTTATTAAAAAATTTTAAGTTTAATTAAAAAGTAAATTTTAAATAAAAATTAATTGATTTATTTTAATTTATAAAAATTATTCAATTATTAATTTATCTATTTTTAACAAAAATTATTAAATTAAAACGAAAAAATTGACCAATTTTTATTATTAAATCGGTTGAATTCGCTTTAGTTTTTAAAATATTGGCTATACTTTTCTAGATTATTCTAACCTACTGTTTCACCTACCATGGAGTCTAAATCAAATAGAAAAAGAAGAATTTATGTACGTAATTACTCCATAATCAAGGCTTTGTACACTCAATCAAACAAATCCCTTTCACAACCGAAACAACCGGTCATCGGTTCCAATCAACTAACCTCAATGGCATATCTGTAATTAACTGTGCAATTGGTGGGCGTTTGCTCAAACAAACCCCATCTTACAAGACAGCCAAATCGAGATTGATAGACAGAGCGCAAGAACATAGAGGAGGTCTCTTCGAAGGCTACGAGCAGTCTTCACATGGCGGCGACGTCAAGAGCCTTCATTATCTCTCGTGTCACGTACCGGTCACCGAAGCCCCAACAACCACCATCGGCACCACCGCCGTCGACGTTCTACCGTCACTGCTGCCTTTCCCCTCGACGGCCGGCGTTCCTCTCATCGTCCTCTTCTTCCACTGTTAGCTGCTTGAGCAGCGGCGGCGGTGTCTCCGACGAGTTCGTGTCCACTCGGAAGTCAAGCTTTGACCGTGGGTTCTCCGTCATCGCCAACATGCTCAAACGCATCGAGCCTCTTGATAACGCCACTATCTCCAAGGGCGTTTCTGATTCCGCTAAGGACTCCATGAAACAGACCATCTCCACTATGCTTGGTTTGCTTCCGTCTGATCAGTTCTCCGTCACAATTAGGGTTTCGAAGCACCCACTTGATCGCCTTCTCTTCTCCGCCATCATTACTGGGTAAAATTGTCATTTTTTATGAGAAAAAGGTTCGTTTTGTTCTTTTTTTGGTTCGATTCGATTGTTGACTTAGTGGGGTTTGGTCTGTTATGCCTCTGGTGTAGGTATACGCTGTGGAATGCGGAGTATCGGATATCGTTGATGAGGAATTTGGAAATATCAGTTGAGGACTCGAAGAAATTGGATTCTTCTAGAGAGGAGGAGGGTTGTGGAGATTGGAGTGAAGAGGGTGAGAGTGGAAGCGGTTGTACTCGGATTGATTTTGAAGATTTCGAGATTAGTCCGCGGGTTTTGGGGGACTTATCACCGGAGGCTTTGAGTTACATTCAACAGTTGAAATCAGAATTGGCCCATGTCAACGATGTAAGCATTTGTTTATCCTCTTTGGATTTGCTAGTTTTGCTTTGCCTCTCTGGAAAGTGGAGTGTGCTGGAGGTGGAATTTCAGGTCTAGAGAAAGTTCGAAACATATGAATTCGTGGTAATTTTGTATTATGTTTGATTATTTCTAGCTAGTTGTGAAAATTGTACGTTGAAAAGTATAAAATAGTTGGTAAAGTTTGATGTGGTTGGATTAATGCTAATGTCCCTTGTGGTATGAGCATGAGTTTAAGTCAACTGGGTATATTTTCCTGCTACTGAGGTGGGAAGCTTGAAAGGATTATGAGTTTCAAGCAAGCTTTACTTTGGTGTTAGTATCATAAGTTCAGGAATGTGTGACAATCTAGTTCAAACCATTTTGTGTTAGTTTATCCATTCAGGCTTTAGGGATGGAAAACTTTTACTTGTATTTGGCTTATTCATAGTAAAGGGTTTGTTTGATACAGCCATGTCTCCATGAATCTAAAGTGATTTTGTTGCATGGCTGAGTATATTATACTATTGGTAGGTAGGTGCGATTTGGAGAAACTAGCCTAGATATTAGCTCCACTTCACTTACGAAAAAGTTTCCGTACATCTGTTTGGTACTGCCTGTTCTGAATTTCTAGTGCCAAAGGGCATTGTCATTCATGTTCCATTTGATCAACATGTCATGTTATGTATACTAGGTTTATGAGGAGTCCCTTCATAACTCATTCTATTTCTTTCGTAGAGTTTTTGAGTTACTAACAGATCTTATAAATGAATAAGTGAAACTTACTTTCTTTGTTTGAAGATCTTAACGTGTTCCCTGAAATTCAGAACTTGGTTTCACTTTCATCCATTGTTCGTTCTGATCGCTCCTAAAATTCTTTGTTTAAAACTCCAACTTAGTTGTGTGAGGTCCCCAAAAATGGAAAAGGTGAAAAGTCCTAGTGGTCCTGCTAATAAATTACTCAACTTGATCAGTGCAATTACAATCGTTGTGTCTGTACGCAATCATATCATCACTATATCTCTTTCTTGCAAATATATCGATGCTTGATGTTTCCACTATGATCTGATTGGTATGCTGCTGCAGGAACTGAATACCAGAAAGCAGGAAACCTTACAAATAGAGCATGACAAGGGAAATAGGAATGACTTGTTGGAATATCTCCGTTCACTGGATTCTGATATGGTAATAGATCAAAACTACGTTTCAAATTAGTACCAATATGCATTTATGTTTGAGTACGAGCAAGCAATATTTACATTTTTAAAAATTTGAAACAGGTGATGGAGTTATCTCGACCATCGTCGGTTGAGGTGGAGGACATCATTCACCAACTTGTTCGGAATGTATCAAAAAGATTTTTCAATGATGATTCTGCCCCAAATTTCTTGGGGCATTCAGTAACAGCTTCTGAGGATCACCAAGAGAGTTCTAACGAAGTCTGCGAGACGGTAGACACTTCTCGCGATTACCTGGCAAAGCTTCTTTTCTGGTTAGCTTTTGTCGTTAGCTTTCTGCTTTAACAGTTTCTACCAGTTTAGAACTAGTCTTTTCTATGTCTCAATCTTGTTTTTATGCTTGTTTTTCGGTTCAATTGTTCCGTACCATGTTCGATTGTAAAATAGCTATTACAGATAAACGATATCGTGTAAGAATGCATATATTAATCATTGATTGAATCTAATCTTAGAAATTCTATTTGCTAAGAAGGTTGTCTGCAATGCAGTTCAAACATTTCTTTGCTTGATTTGAGGAATTCTACTACTTTTATATGCTCATGTGCTTAAGAACTTCCTCCTCCTCCTGGCAGGTGTATGCTACTGGGTCATCATTTAAGAGGCTTGGAGAACAGGTTGCATCTAAGTTGTGTTGTTGGATTGCTGTGAAAAAGGATAAAAAGAGAAACAGAAAATAGAAGAAGGCATGTAAATTCCTTTCTTGAGATTTTCCCCTCAATGTTTTGTTTATTTATTTGGAAATGAAAGCCCATTTCTGCCTTAAAATTCTTTCTTCCACTTTTTTTCCACCTCTTATTGGCATCCTAAAAAGCTACCCCTGAAAGTTATTAATCTCATTGGCTGTTTTCCTCACTTCTTAAGTGATGAGAAACTCTTTCTGTGTTGGATTAGGATTGCCAATGATCTAATTCAAGCAAATCTTGGAAATTTTATGATAGAAAGGGTTTCCTAGGTGGGGATTTTCTGAATGTCTAGGATCATGTACAATTAATTAACTTGATTTCCAGGTTTTCATAAAGGTTTACAATTTAAAGAATTTAAAATCTGATTGAAAGAGATTATCCAATTTATAGAAGAATTTGAAATTTAATCATAAAAAGAGATTTGTAAATAAACATTAATTGATTTTATAATTTATAAGAAATTATTATTTTACAAAAATTGATCAGCTTTTAATAATAAAATTTATTAAAGTAAATCAAATTGAAAACTGAACCATTAAATTAGACAATTCAAAATTTTATGGTTTAATGCAATTATGTGAGGTGGTGAGAAAAGTTAAATTTAGATTAAAGTTAATCAAATTTAAATTTAAATCTTTTTTAATATAATTTTAATTTAAAAATTTGTAAACTTGATTAATTGTAAAAATTAGGTCAATTGAACAATTACACTTAACTAGATTCGGATTTTTGGATTTAGATAATAAATGAATTGTCGACACAATAAAACAAGTTTTTTTAATAGATCATAATAGCAAAAAAAACACTTTTTAAAAGTATAAACTACTCTTTTTCACATAATCTTATGCAACTTTTGAACACATCAATTAACTTTCACATTTTTTTAGTATTATAAAATATATATTCTTATTTCTAATACTTCATTTTAGAATGGTTGTATATCAACACTTGATCAATTCATATAACATTTGTGATAAATTAACTAATATATTAAACTCTTTAATTACATATACTACTTTATTTTATAATCATGATTGTCTTACTAGTTGATTTCATGCCAAAAAAAAAGTATTAAAATTAAAGAAATGGTTAGTTCCATATGATAACAGAATTATAAGGACTAAATATAACATGAAATGGAAAAAAAGAAGGAATCACATAAAATGATTAAAAATTTTAATTGGTTCGGTCAGTTTAATAATAAAAATTTTAAATAATTTAATTTTTTAGTTCAATTTTTAATTTTTAATTCGATTTTTAATAACTTATCAATTTTCATTGATTAATATTTTTATAAATTAAAATAAATCAATTAATTTTTATCTAATAATATCTTTTTTAATTAAACTTCAAATTCTTGGATGAATTAAGAAAATCTCTTTCAATTATATTTCAAATTTCTTAAATTTATTCAATTTTTAATCATTTTATAATATTCTAATATTTGTCTTTGAACCTTTTAAGCATTAAATCTTGTCTTATTTATTTAAGTTTTGGTCCGATTTTTAAAATATTAGTTACACATGATAATTACTGTATTAATAAAGCAAAACCCACATTTTATTTATTAATAATGACTTTCATGCATGGTGGGACGTACAACATCTTCTTTAGCCATTAACGATTGAAGGAGCAACTGCTACGGTTGAAGGAGGAAGAGCATGATGAACTAGCTCTGGACCACCTGGAGATGCTCTCTTCAGCCTCCACGAATTGTGTACAGAGTTTAAACTACCGATCAGTGAGTTTCTGACAGAGTTTGAGCTATCTTTCAGCTCCGACCAGTGAGAGGTGGTTGACGGAGGAGGACTACCGTGATGATTGGGGTTTGGACCGCCAGGGGATACCCTCCTGAGCCGCCATAAGCTTGCGTAGGCATCTCCCTCATCATAAGCATGAGCTCCAACAATGGAAATCAAGAGAAATGCGAGTAATGGACAATACCTGTTAGCAACTTCCATATTTCTCGCTTTTCAAAAGTAGAAATAGTAGTGAATATATACATAGAGAAGGCCGTACAATTTTATGAATTAATCCATTATTATAAAATTTTAATAAATATTTAACGTTTCAAAATTTAATTTATATGAAACTTAAAGTTTGATTTTAATTTATTATATGAATAGGTTATTATTTTTATTAATAATATAATATATCTTTAACGTTCGTTTCTAATATACCTGACGTTTTGGCATTTATATTGCTTTATTATTTGATAAAAAATTCTTAATAAAGGTATTTATTTATTTTTGACAAATTTCCTTCCCCTCTATTCTACATACGGGATCAGATCTTTTGTTTCAATTATGATGTTCCTGTTATGTTTTATTAAATCTTATCCACATAAATGTATAAATAAAATTTAATAGAACATGGTTGAAACAGAGTAACTGAAACAGAAGATTTAATATGCTCTACATACAGCCTTGTTGCGCCTTTAGAAACAATCTATTGCGTATTACTAGACTTTCTTAGATCTCATAATTTTGTGAAATTTGTGTTGAGTGACGTGGTCGATTATTATTAAATATATAATAATTGATTATTATTACTTCATAGAATTGAGCCAAGAATGCAATTTAAATTACAATTTTTATTATTTCTTTATTATATTTTAATACAAAACAAAATCCCCCTATCAAATATTGAAATGGTATTACTATTTTTAATATTTTCCTTGAAAAAAGGAATATTATACTAATTAAATAGGTTATGAAGATTTATTCTACACACGAAGTGTTTAGTAACTCAATCTTAATAATTATGAAATTAAAGCTTAGAAACTGAGTCTTAATAATTATGAAATCAAAGCTCAGAGTGCATTTATAATTAGATTAAATGAAGATTGGCATTATTAATTGGATGAATTGCAGAGAGTTATTCTTAACACGATTTTAATAACTCATTCTTCACTAAATGTAGTGACTGATTGGAATGGCTTTGGGAGATCAATAAATTTTTCCACCATAAAAGCCTTTTTAAAGAAAAATAGTTATTTGATTGTAAAATAAAAAACACTTCTTTAATATTTATGACTTTTTTTATAGTCAGCTTTTTAAGATGCTCAAATTTAAAGCTTCTAAAAAAACTTCTCAAATAATTTTTTTAGGTAGATTTTTCAAATTATCCATATGTTTTATACATAATTTCTACAAACTCATCCATATGCTTTGCACATAATTTCTACAAATTCATATTCACGTTTATCTTACAAACACATCTTCTTTAATCTCTGATGCAATTGTTTTGGAACATAAAGTTTGGTGTTGCAAATCTTCTTGTATTATAATAAAATGTATAATTTATTATGTATTTAACTATTTACTTAACTTGAATATTTATTTTGAGATTTATATAATATTATTTAATTTTTTATATGTTTTAATATTTAATTTTAATATTAGTTTTACTTATATTATAACCTATATAAAATATTTGGTTAGATATACTTTCATTTATGTTTCATATGATTTAAAATTATATAATAAGTAATATATTGTACTTTGTATATTGTTTAATATACTTTATATAATATTTTTATGTATAAATAATTTTTATTACAAAATAAAATATAATTAAAATTTAAAAAACTTTTTATTTTATATTACCAAACAGTCTATTATATGAAACTCTTTAAATGACAGCTAAACAGTCAAATAATTTCTTTAAAAAGTTCTAAAAAAAGATCTATTAAAGAAAGCTTTACTGATAAAATCTCTGTTAATATAAACCCAACCAAACGGAGGCGTAATCTCCTCTCCATGCGTGACAATCTAGGGTGTCACGCACATTTTAGATTGTCATGCGTGACAATCTAAAATAGGTCATGTCAACAAAAACAAAATATATTTTAGGGGACCTGAAAAATTTTTACTTAATAGATCAATTATTATTGCAATTTTATTATGTAAATGCTACATTCTCTGAACACAGAAAAGCTCCAATTATAAGTTTGGAAAACACAAGCATTTAGTGATGGAAAATCCAAATCTATAAAATTATCATTCCACATTCACAAACTACCACTGCAGATTTCAATTGCAATATGTGAGTTTCCGTAGAACTGCATTGCAAAATCATATAAACCTTGTGATGCTACAACCAAAGAATGGAAACTAGCATGTCAAATTCTGCAAAATCCTAAGAAAGAATGTGCAGTTAATTAAATAGTGAGATTAAAAATGAAATATTCCTATAG
>JANVCL010000001.1:24498239-24512601 GCA_026546855.1 Erythroxylum incrassatum
CACGGCTGGAAGAGCCCTGCCTTCGTAATGAAACAGATGATCTCTTCAATGTATTCATGGTTTAATCATTTCCTTTAACTGATACAGCAGTTTTGGGTTTGAAATGTGGCAACTTCCCCCTCTATGCCTCAAGTTTCCAAAATTGGCAGAAGTTAAGAGCTTTCTCCCCCTTTTTGGGTAGAAATTAAAGAGTTCCACAACTTAAAACACCCTTATTCGGTGGATAGAATCTGATAGGACATTCTTGATATATCCACTAATGGCATGTCAGCCTGTAATCTGATTGCGTTAGATGCAACATAAACGCGCTCCACTCGTCAATTAAAACAGTAATTCAGAACATTGGTGCCATTACAGAGCTTGGTTTCTGATGTAACCGATACTAATCAAGTGTTAATCGCCTCCTACAATATCGTGGTTCTAGTCCCTACAGGGTCGAGCTACATTGTCAAAATCACTAGTAATCACAACTAGGATCCAGGAGTTGAGGAAACTGCAGCTGCATTTCCCTGTCTTTATCCAAGATATCATCCACAAATGAAGTTGGAGACGATGATGAGGCACTAGCAAGGCATACACTGGGATGACTTGATGCAAAATCCCGATGGTGTTCACCTTGGAAGTACTGGTCATCTTTTCCTGTCAAAGTTGAAATGTTGCTTGATGAGAGAAACCCTTGTAAGCCATGATCCTGTTCATCTGAAGGTAAAGTAGGATCACTGAGGAGAAATTCTCTCCATGTGGCAGGCGAAGAAGTTGGTATATGTGTGCAGCTTGATTGTGTCAATGAAGTAGAAGATGGTGATGAGCAGGAAGATCCAACTTCACTACAATAATACTTCAGTAAAGTTTCATGGTTACTGAGTTGAAACTGAGGATTGCTGATGGTAGGGGTATTATCTTCGATCACAGGCCTAGTAGAACTTGAACGCCAAGCTATAACAGGAGAGTCTCCAGGTTTGGACATAACATTGTTGCTTAGTCTTTTATTGAGTGAGATAATTTGATTTCCAGTGCCTGGAATGTCACTGATGTTCCCAAACTCAGTAAGAACCTGAGAAAAGGGCTTATGAGTTACAGGATCAATTCCCATTTTTCGAAGCTTCTTCCTCAGTTTGGTGTTCCAATAATTCTTCACATCATTATCTGTTCTTCCAGGCAGTTGCCTTGCTATTATAGACCACCTGTATCCACATAATAAAGCGAATTTTTGATGAGCAGTCATTTAAGTTGCCCTTGAAACAGAAAAAGAAAAAACAGGTAGTTAAAAAGAAAATTTTCACAATATAATCTATAATTTCTCCATATCAGAATCAGGGAAAAGGGTATCATTATATTCTTCAGGAATCTGCAACATTTGAGACGTCAAGCTGACATGCATGTTTGGGTTGGATGATCCAGATGAAAATGGTGTACAAAATCGCATGAAAATGGTTTTGAGGAAGATAAAAGTAAAGACATTTTAGGAGTTATAAACTTAAAAATTGGACCCAAAATGGAAGTTCTGATAGAAAAAGATCTTGCATTTTAAACTCTGGAAATTTTCTTTTCTTAGTTAAGTTTTCACCTTTCTTCTTCAAAAGTAGTTCAGAGTGTGAAAAGAGAAGACAAATGTTGAATGGAAAAGCACCTGCTTCCAATAGCTTCATGAAGATTGATGATGAGTTCCTCTTCCTGTGAAGTGAAGCTGTCATGTTTCAGGTCAGGTCTCAGGTAATTAGTCCACCTTAGCCTACAGCTCTTCCCACACCGGTTGAGTCCTGTCAGGCAAGTTCATGCAAGTTTCAGAACATCAAAACAGTATCAGAAAAATGAAGAAAAGGGGAAAAAAGAAGATCCACCAGAACCTGCTTTCTTTGGAACCAAAGTCCAGTTTCCAACACCATAGTTGGATACATATGCAAGTATTTTTGCATCTTCCTCAGCAGTCCAGAGACCCTTTTTCACATTTGATCTATCACAACAAGGAGGTCTCCCCATTAAGAAGTGAAATGAAGGTTGTGATGAATCCTATTATGTGAAATGGTGATGCAATTCCAAACCTTATCATCCACAATTATTAAGAGGTCTAGAACAGAATTGTTTAACAGATGATGAAGAGGCAAGAAAAGCATGCAATTGGCTCCCAATTAGCAGCAACTTGCATGAATTTTCTCATCTTCTCATGAAAACAGCTCTTTGACATGACATGATAATGTGATACATGCCTCTCTTTCTCTGTATCGTCTAACTTATATATATATATATATATATATTCGTGAAACATGTATGTGCATAATCATCTAATTTAAATAATAACTAGTAAATCACTTATTTTGTTTAAAATACCATTCCATACGGGCAAAAACCGAGTACCAAATAAAAAATTTTCATACCAGACTCTGGTACTGATCAATACTAACTCTTTCAGTTAATACTGATTAATATCGGCTGGTAACTAAGATACTGGTCAAATATCGATTAAAGTTATAAATTTATAAAAATCTTAGGACTAAATTGAAAATTTTTAAAAATTTTCCTATATAAAATAATAATTACTTATATATAAAAAGAATATTATAAGTAATCTATAATTTATTTAATAAATAATCAAATTATAAATAAAAATATATTAAGTAAATTTATTTTGTTATAGATTACATAAATAAATATATTAGTTTAATACATTAAAAATATTTATTATATCAAATTTATATTATTTATGGTTTTTTTAAATATGATTAAAGTAAAGTAAAAAAATTGAATAACATATTATATTGAGTGATTATTTTATAATTTTATAAAATTTATCAAAAATGATACTTTTTATTAACAAGTATCATACCATTTTGTACTAAAACTAAATTCAATACGGTATTAGTAACATTGGCATAAGTCTGGCTGAGCTGGCTGTTACAAATTCTCAAGAAGCCCACCCTATCAGTATCTTTCATTACCAACACAGCAATCTCATTCCGAGTGCTTATAAGCCGCTTTTAATGAACTGACATGGATCCACTTCGTTGCAGACCACTTCTCTCCTTCAATAACTGGGCAGCTACCATGCAAGCTCCTCTCATCAATGGTCGCATTGGGGTGAAGACTAAAGAATAACAACGCATCACCTTTTCTGGGTTTCACTGAAACTCCAAGAAGAAGCTCTTATCAGTTCGTACCGGAACCTTCGAAAAGCGTGGGAAAATGAACCAGAGACTCCATAAACGGTACCTGCATAGCCTTGTTTGGCGCAATCAGACCAGGTATGATCTTTTGGTTGGAAAGTCTGAGGCTGAAGAAGAAGAAGAAGAGAAGCAACGACGTTAAAAGAAGCTAAAAACTCATAGCAAGTAGTTTTTAATTATATTACCTCTGAAACAGGAAACACTGTTTCGCCACCTTTCTTGACATTAGACAAATACATCAGAACTGTGGCTATTCGATTACCACCAAACGCCAAATTGAACTGGTCAGTGAAGAAATCAAAGTGGGGTTCGTACTTTTGACCTTTATCATAGTGCAGTATTTGTATGGTCTCCCCATTTTCTGATCACCAAGAGGAGAGAACGAAGTTCAAGCAAAGTCCCTTTATTTTGATAGAACTTAAATGTTTTCAGTTTGTATTATACTAAATATGCCTGAGACGGATCTTATTTAAATATACCAACTGGAATGAAAGTCCAAGCAGCAATCCTGGCTTCAATATTAGCAACTGTTTCATCCTTCAAAATACAAAGTTACTATAAGCTCTTATAGTTGTTCACTTTTGTATAAAAAGAAACTGTTTCTAACGTACCTGAGCTTTGGAAAGAAACATGCCGGAGCTCGTTCTGTCCTCACTCTCTACACCCATTCCAGTTACAGTATCTGCCACCATTGATTTCTCAAGTTTATCCTCAGCCTAATTCCCGAGAATCAAGATATACATGAACAACTAAGCCAGATAAAGAAGCTAAACATTGATAATAAGTTCAGAATTCTGAACCAAAAAGCTTGCCAGGTTTATTAGATGATCACACTCCTTATCTGATAAGAACCCCTCGTAAATGAAAGCCCTGTTTACATAAGATTCATCGAAAATTAATGGGTTGATCAATAAAACATCAACAAAGGATTAGTTGAAAGAGAAGAAAGGAACAGCAGGCAGGAATGACAGCTCGGTCCGGACCCCATCAGGATCAGACTCAAACAATTTTTAACAGATTCGAACAATTATAGCAAGGCAATGAGCCAGACTAGGTTTGATCAGACTCGGGTTCAGACTTGTACTAAAATTTTTTTTTGGAGGGAATCCGACTCATTGTCAACTCTAACAACAAGAATAGGCAATACACACACAGAAATCGTATAGCTCGACTGAAAATAGTACCTGGGACGCCATGAAAGCTGAGTAGACCGAGTTGGATCAAACCTGTGTTGCTTTAATCCTTGCCTGTACAATCACAAACATAAAAGGTACAAGTATGCTTGTTAAGAAATTCTGAAACTTGGAGTCGCCTTTCAGACCCTGAATGTTTATCTTTACTTCAGATTTTGGAACATAAAGATTCAGGGAAAGTTAAGGAAACGAATACTGAACAGCAAAGCTAACTCTAGTTTTGTACGCCTGAACGCAGAAATTTCAGAATCAGTGAAAGAGATGTACTTTTGTTTGAGACCAAGCCGTCGTGAGAAATCAAGGGAAGAGTAGGTAAGGCTAGGGAGAAGGACAAGAAGGAAAGTGAGGGAAAGTCCGAGAAAATTATGTGTTTTCTTCTCCATCAACGGATGTGACTGAGATGAACACAAATGAATTCTTTTTCGCTATGGGTATCTGAAAGTAATTTTCGGGAAACAGTGTGAAGATCTTACAGTTGTTATTCATTATGATTCCATTTAAGTTAAACAATTTAATGTACTACTGCTGGATTTTATACCCTTTTTTGCTCGGACTCGGAATTGCTAGGTCATAAATGTGTTACTGAAACTGATAAACCATAAGAGACGTAGCTGTGTTTTTCATTTGGTTCGAGGTTGAACAAGTGTTAAAAGGCATCACAGCTAGAGACTGGTAAATTAGCCTCTAACTTAGTTAAGTAATCAATATCTTTATCCAATATTACTACGTCTTATTCTGTTTTATAAAATTTCAGCTATTTATTTTATAAAATTCACGTGAAACTTATGCGAGACCTACATAAATAAATGATTGAGATTTATTAGACATAATAAAATACCATAATATTAGACAGAAGATCTGAACTCCTTACTTAGAGATTGGTAAATTAGCTAATTAAAGAGGCGGAACTTTTATCAATAGAGCTTTTTTTGTAAAATTTTTCTGTTTTTTTTAAGAAGTCAGTTGACTGTTTAGTTATTAATTTAAAAAAGAGATTTTTTGCAAGAACTTTACACGATAGACTGTTTAACAATATAAAAATAAAAGACACTGTTAATTTTAACTATATTTTATTTTTTAATAAAAATTATTTATGCATATAAATGTTATTTAAAATATATTAATCAATATGCAAAGCACAATATATTATTTATTATATAATTTTAAATCATATGAAACATAAATGAAAATATATCTAACCAAATCTTTTATATAGATTATAACATAAGAAAACTAATATTGAAAATAAATATCAAAACGTATAAAAAAGCCAAATAATATTATATAAATTTCAAAATAAATATTCAAGTTAAGTAAATAGTTAAATATATAATAAACGGGATGAATAGTTTCTGGATATTGTAGGAATTATTTATAAAACATAAGGGCAAAAAGAACTTAATAAATAGGCTCATTAATTGATCTGAAAAATCTACATAAAAAACGTTTTTTTAAAAGCTTCAAATTTTAGTTTCTTAAAAAACTATATTTTGCGTTCCTGAAAAGTCATATCTATTAAAGAAGTGCTTTTTTATTTTACAGTCAAATAATTATTTAAAAAAAAGCTTTTGTTGTGGAAAAAAAGTGTTTATTGACCTCCCAAAAGCTCATTTATTGACCTCCTAAAAATTCATCCAACTAAATCGTATTCAACTTAAGTAGAATTGGGTCGGATTTAAGCTTTCAAGTTTGATCGACTTTGAATTAGGGTTCAAATATTATATAGTCTGGTTGAAATCAGACCAGCAACATTTTTTTAGTTTGACAATCATATATGTTAAATGTATCTGACTGAACTCCAATTCAAACTCGAGCATTAAGTAGGTCCCGACCTATTGTGAACCCTATTCTAAGCTTCCTACTCTGCACAACCCTATTCTAAGCTTCCTACTCTGCAAGAATCAAAGATGAGCTTGACCCAAAGACATTACTTTCATTATTAACAGAAGTTGAATTATACAAATAGCAATCAGAAGTAAAACTCCAAATATGTCAAACATAGAAAAAACACCAAGAAACACCAGACTGAAACTATGACTTCCTAATCCTTGGATGAGCAAACATTACAACTCTTCCTGCAATTCCCAGGAAGCTTGTCCGAACCCACCATATAAAGGGGGTTCTTGTCACAGTCCCCGATCTTTGCCCAATAACGGCACATCTCATTCTCGTCGACACAGCCCTCTTTGAGTAATGGCCTCCCAAACATGTGGATTGACCTTACATGGATCCACTTAGTTGCAGACCACTTCTCACCTTCAATGACAGGACAGCTCCCATGTAAGCTCATAGGATCAATAGTCGCATTAGGATGAAGACTGAAGAACAACAAGGCGTCACCCTTTTCAGGTCTTGCTGTAATATTTCATTGCAGAAAGTTTTAGAGGATCCTCAGAAGAAATAAAAAAGGAAGATCAAACACTAGACAACTATATACAGGGAAAAGAGAAATACCTGCATAGCCTGATCTTCTAGCACAACCAGACCTGCTATCATCCTTAGGTCGAGACACTTTTGCCTAGAGAAGATGTATGAAGTATAGGAGTCATTAGCATTGGCAACAGGAAGGTCGGACCTGTAAGACCCGAGTTCGAACAATTAATTGTAGAAAGTGTACCATTGGAAATACTGTTTCTCCACCCTTAGAAATGTTGGACAGATACATCAAAACCGTAGCAAACCGATTGCCACAGGAGTTTGAGTAGGTTTCCTCGTCAAAGAAATCGAAGTGGGGCTCGTACTTTTGTCCAAGGCCATAGTGCAGAATCTGAAGGGGCTCTCCATTTTCTGATCCCCAAGAGCAAGGTCAAGGAAGTTGTCAATAATTATTACTTATTTGATAGTAAAGCAGTGAATATACATATATACCTACTGGAAGCAAAGTCCAAGCAGCTATTCTCTCCTCAATACCATCAACGATTTCATCCTTCATAATGTCAAACCAAGTTCATCATTTTGATCATCCAAGTTCCACAAAAGAAACACTATGATCGTACAATTATACAGCAAACGATGGGGATGAAACTAAAGCAGAGTCTTCACCTGAGCTACAGAAAGAAACATGCCGGTGCTTGTTCTGAATTCACTCTCTACATTCTCCCCTGATTTTTCATCTGCCACTAAAGATTTCTGAAGCTTACCTTTGGCCTATATTATCCCACAATTTCAATTACAAAACTTTATTAATTAAAAAAAGATACAAAATCAAATAAAAGGAAAATTAAATTAAATTATATATAAAAAAGACAAATACACATACCAAGTCGATGAGATGATCACACTCATTATCTGATAAGAACCCCATGTAAAGAAAGGCCCTTTTATAAAAAATTATAAAACAAGGATCAGAATGGCAAACTCGTAAATAGCATCAAATGTGTGTGTATATAAATACATACCTGGGACGCCAAGACAGCTGAGTGACACGTGTGGGATTAAACGCTTTGGAAAAAACCCCTCTTTTCGCTACTTGTCTGTACGAAAAAAGATGAAGAATTAGAAATTAATTTCATATTATTATTATTTTGCTTTGTATAAACAAATATTTGGTGTGTGAAATTAAAAAATATTTATTTTAAAAATCTAAATTAAAATATATATTATTTCACACTAAAAGAAAACAATTTAGTACTTTATTTTATCCCCGACTGCTGGAGAAGAGGAGGAGGACTGAATGAAAGGGGAAAAGAAGAGTAGCAAACAAAGGAAAATGGAAAGAAAGTTGGGAGATTTCTCCATAGGAAAAACGAAATAAGAATAATAAGCTCTTTCTTTCTGTTTGTTTCTCGGGAATCTGAAAAGGGTTAGTAAGAACAGATATGTGTGTGTGTTTGGGAGGGATGAAAATGGGGGAATGAAATCGAAAGCAGATGCAGAATACTTTAGATAAGGCCTGAAGAACGTTACAATTCAATATTTAAAATCTTAGCATTTAAGTCGAGAAGATATTATTAAAAGGAAAGCGAATCTGCAGGCTGTTTCTTCTTGTCATAAAGATTAAAAAATCATTTAATTACCAAATGAGCTTTTAACTCAAACAGCTCGAATGCTGAAGCCAAGTTGAGATTGATTTGGTTCAACTTCTCAGAAATAAGAGCAAAAAAAAAAATGAATGAAATACACCATAGAATCTATTTTGACATTTAACTCTGAAATCATTTATGTTATCTACAGATTATCTGTGTATGAAAAATATCAGTTCATACTAACCAAGAAAACAAAAACTGGAGCTATGACTTCCTATGATGAGCAGACCTTACAACTCTTCCTGCATTTCCCATCGTATTCCCCCATTCCTACCATGAAAAGGGGGTTCTTTTCGCACTCTCCGGTATTTGCCCATAAAGCACACATCTCGTGCTCATCAACACATTCCCCTTTTGATACTCGGTTCATGGATCTGTCGAATGACTTGACATGTATCCATTTTGTTGCCGACCACTTCTCGCCCTCAATGACCGGGCAGCTCCCGTGCAAGCTCTCAGGATCCGTAGTTGCATCAGGATGAAGACTGAAGAACAACAAAGCATCGCCCTTTTCTGGTTTCACTGAAGTCACGCAGGAAAACTCTTTATCAGATCCTCCAAACAACAGATACAAGGAAACTAAAATACAAAAAAAGGCATATTGAAGTTATAGTTTGCACAGAAGTTCAGTTCGTCTGCCAGACACTTGAAGCAGATACAACACTTTAGAACCATGATACATAAGGTCCAATAAACTGACGTCAAATGGAATCAAGAAATAACCAGACGTTGAGAGTGTCATCTTCAAATAATGAACCACTTAAACACCCAAGAAGGACCTGATTTCTCACAAACAAATCAACGGACAAGGAGGAAAGGACAGGAATATATTGAAGTCAGAGGAATTCAAAGTTTAGATATGCTATCACTGTTCACTGTCCATTGTTATACGACTTGATAGAGCTAATGAGAATAAATGACTGAACCAGTTCCCTTCATTAAGTAAAACATATAGGGAGAAAATTAAAATACCTGAATATCCTCTTTTGGCACAATCCGACCAGCTATCATCCTTTTGTTGAGGTGTTTTTGCCTGGAGAAGATGTATAGTGCAAAGGGAGCTTGAGACACAACAAAACTTAAATTGTGGAAGAATGTCTGAAACCAGTTCCTAGTGATAAGGTACCTCTGGAAATACTGTTTCACCACCCTTGACAATGTTGGACAGATACATCAATACAGTGGCAATTCGATGACCCCCCAATTCTTTGTTTGCTTCGTCATGAAAATAATCATAGTGGGGTTCATACTTCTGTCCATGTTCATAGTGCAGGATTTGAATGGATTCTCCATTTTCTGATTATAACAGTAAATTAAAGAAAAGGTAAGCAAATATTCTGCAAAATGCTTAAGAAACTAGTATACAGCGACAGGTAATGAATATACCTACTGGAAGGAAAGTCCAAGCAGCAATTCTTGCCTCAATGGCAGCAACTATTTCATCCTTCAAGAATCAAAGAAAAAAGCACATTGTTTATGATGCAAATATGACAGAGGCAAGAGCAGTAGTGATATTAAAGTGGAGATTTTTATTGCAGCAAAAGAATCCTACATGCTTCATATGGTACCCTATATTATAAAAAATGGAAAATTATGCCGACAATAAGGACATTTGACAATAGGCTAGTGATATACACAAGTTTCACCACTCTCAGATAGAATGAAGTTGCAATCTTAAAGACCAGCGAACAACAGAGTGAAAGGGAAACGACAACTTTTTGGCTTCCAATGACTCAATGTTTCCAAGGGTAACGGAACAAATAAGTAACAATATCATCACTATTATTCTACCCAGACAAGTTTTCACCACAAAAGATCAATTTGGTTTCATTGCTCACGAAGCAGAAACTTAAACATGGAACATTGTTTTGCCTTCATGAACCTCCTCTAAACAAGCAAAAGCTTACTGCTTCAAGCTTCACATGAAGGGCCTTAATTCATGTTGGAATATGAATATGCTTATTTTGTATTAACAAAAAATATATAAAATTAAATACCCTTAAATGACAATACTTAGCTAGCATGATCCTACAGCTATCTCTATATTTCTCCAGAAATGCTCTTTTCTTGCAGATACAGGTGTCTATATGCTCCCTCAGAAATCCTCTTATCTTAATTGCAGAAAAGCTCGAATTGGAACAAGTCCCTCAGAAATCCCTCTCACCTGAGCTTTGGAAAGAAACATGCCTGTACTTGTTCTGACTTCACTCTCCACACTCTTCCCTGATTCATTATCCGCAACCATTGATTTCATAAGCTTATCTCTGGCCTACCCCAGAAATTCACCAAAAAACATTTAACATATAATACAGAAATGGTTCAAAAATAAAAATAATAAACTTACTCCTACGGTTAATTTCCAGCTGAATCCAGGAGAGGATTATAATACAAATTATTGTGAGAAGATAAAAATTCAATTAAGAAATAGAATGCATACAAGTTTGATAAGATGATCACACTCAACGTCTGATAAGAAACCCCTGTAAAGAAAAGCCCTGCGAAATCATAAAATCACTAAAATCAAATTGGGTAAAACAGGACACTCAGGAATCAACACAGCACTCGGCTAGCCAGGGCGTTGAAGATATTTAGACTACCATTCCTACTCAACCACTGGAAGGTAAAGCAGCTCAAGAAGAGGGGAGAGCTGAACAACAATCCGGTAACACTCTAGACTCTAATAATGTAACCCAGAGTGCATTCAAATTAGTAGAAAGGAGAAAATCAGGATGTAATGCTAAGTCCAGATTAAATAGCTCCTCTAAGCTTTAATGTCAACGATTACATGGCATGTAAGGGGTCTCAATGATCCCAAAAAGCATAAAATGGTGCTCGAGTACATCAAATCAATAAAGTCAAATTTGTTTAGTCTACTAGAAACGAAACTGAAGAAAGATAAATGTCTAAACATGTTGCTATTCAAGCCTCATGATGAGTGTAGACTTACCTGGGGCGCCAAGAGAGCTGAACGACTCGTGTGGGATCAAACTCATATGAAAAGACGCCACTTTTCAATCCTTGTCTGTTCACACAAGACCCAGAAAAACAGATCAAAACACCAATACCCATATACACGCATAAACGTAGAAAACAAGTTTCAAAGAGAAAGAGAGGTACATTCTCCGATCGGCGAGAGATGGAGAGAACAAGGGGCAAAAGAGGAGAAGGAAACAGAGAGAAACGTAGAGAAACTTAAGAGAAGTCTCCATCTTGGGGGTGACTGGGAGAGGAGAGAGTGAAGGAAAATGGTATGAGATCCACTAATACACAGTTATTTGATAGGATTTAAGAGGACGAGATCTAAAGACTAAAGAGGCAATGGGCGCCCGCCACTGGTTTTGCATTAACTTGTGTTGAATAAAAGAAAATGTTCGATGAAAATAGGAAAAAAGAAATAAATGCGATATTTGTAACTTGTTAATTAAATTTAAGTATTAGTTTAGAAATAAATGATTTAAAGATATCTTCTAAATTACCTTGTGAGAAGAAAAAAAATGTATGCCTTCTCGAAGGTTCTTATGGAGGTGGAACTGGAATTACCGTATCCTAGTCTGTTCGCACATAATACGACTGTGTTTTAACGAAAAAAAAAATCTTATTGAGCATGAAATGAAGACATACACTATCGGTCTGTTTGGAAATCTTTAAATTGAAGTTATTAACAATTTTGATTCAATTATATTAACGAGATTGAATTAAATTCAAATTACACTGTTTAGAACAACTCAGTAATATTATAAATGAATTCAATTATACTATTTGGAATGAGAATAAATATTGTGAATAATGAGAATGAATATTATTATCATTATTATAACGGTTGGTTAATAGAAAGTAATGATTACTATTATCATTAACAGTAGTTGATTTATAAAAAATATTAAAAAATTAAAATTTACTATATTTTAATTCATTAATTAACCATATTTTAATTACTTATATTGTAATTATATTGATTAATTAAAATATTTTAATTAATTATTAATAATATTTTAATTAATAAGCTTTGATGAATGTTTGGTTATAAACTCACAACAAACAACAATTTTAATAATTAATTATATTTTAATTAATTAATTAATTATTAATATTTTAATTAATGAATGAATTATATTTTAATTAATTATATTGTTATTAATTAATTATTAAGAATATTTCAATTAATAAACTTTGATAAAAGTCTAGTTATAAACTCACAACAAACGACAATTTTTTATTTAAAGATGTCTTTTTTAAGTTTCAATATAATTAAATTCTTATGCTTGGAGAGGTGAATTCAATTTATAAAAAAGAAGGATTTTAATTACATACATAAATTGAATTCATCTCATTTTTTTATTTCCAAACGAGTGACAATATTAAATTCAATTCACTCCTTTTCAAATACCCAACGTATATCTTCGACCTTCCCATAATTTCAAAGACATACACAGTTTAATACACACAGTTTAAGTGGACACAGGCGCCGCGTGTGACACCCTACAGGGGCATGTTTGTCCAATAAAGCTTGATGCAACTGTCGTTTTATCTTGTAAAGCGTCAACGGTCATTAAAAGTCTCACTATAGAACTAGGCACACAACAATACTACTATACTTTTTTAAAAGACATTTAATTTGCTTTTACTAACTTCAATTATAATATAAAGTTAAGAACATTGTCTCAAAAGATAAAAGGACTGTAACTTTTTTTATAATTTGGTATTTTATTTTTATTCGAATGACTAAATATTAAAATTTTAAAGTTTTAATATAATATTAATTAAAAATAAACAAATTAAAATTAAAAATAATATATCATAAAATATGGGATAATTAAGTAATATTAAAAATAAATAATAACATAATTAACTCAATTTTAAATTAACCGTTTGTTCGATGAATGAATTAGAATCAATCTTTTTTATTTTATTTTTTAATAACAAATAAATGTTTATATGTATTCATTCATCAATCTTTTTTATTTTATTTTTTAATAACAAATAAATGTTTATATGTCAAGACATGTAACCTTTTATCTTGTTGGTAGGTAGTGCTTAGTAGTGTAACGAATATTTCTAATACTATCATACTTATTCACCTACGAGATGTTAGAAATCACCAATTAATGTTTAGAAATTTGTAAAAAATTCTAAATCTAGGAAAACTTAAGATTTTAAAAAAAGAAAAAATTGCCCAAATTGGCAACTTGGGCAATCTAAACTTTTCTTTGCAACTTGTACAAGTTGCAAGGTCGGTGATGGATTGCCTATAAATAGGCAATCTACCACCATTTTGTATATATATAAAAACAAAGAGAGAAAAGTGTGTGTAGCGTGTGTGTTTAAGTCTCTTTCTTCTACTCACAAATCTTTTGGTATTTTGAGTCTTGTATTTGAGTGATTTTATTAATAAAATTATCGTCGTTTTTTTAACAAGTGATATCAGATCTAGGTTGTGTCGTCTATAATCGTTGCTCCATTGTCCAAATTTTTTAGATCAGGGATCGTGTTTTAGCCGAGATTTTGCTGAAATTTAGTCACAATCTAAGATTGTGAAATTATTCGATCAGGGATCAAGTAATTATGGTAGACATGAGCACCACTGTTAGTGGTATAGAAAAATTAAACAATAACAATTATAATACATGGAGCACTCATATGCATTTTTATGTGATAGGACAAGATTTATGGAGTATTGTTGGAGGAAACGAGGCTCAACCTCCAACATTAGAAGAAGAGTTAAAGAAGTGAAAAATTAGAGCAGGTAAAGCCGTGTACATGTTATCGATGACGGTAGAAGACGACATACTTCAACAAATAAATGATGCAAAGACACCGAATGATGCATAGGACACTCTCGCCCAGTTGTATGCACGCACCAACGACGCCAGACTCCAACACTTAGAGAACGAGTTATTGTCAATCTCGCAGCGCAACATGACTATAAGTGAATATTTTACTAAAGTTAAATATTTATGCCAAGAAATTTTTACGTTAGATCCTC
>JANVCL010000001.1:24512701-24524958 GCA_026546855.1 Erythroxylum incrassatum
TACGTTTGCAAGTTGAATAAGGCATTGTATGGTCTAAAGCAAGCACCACGAGCATGGTATGGTAAGATTGGAGAGTTTCTTGTTCAGAACGACTATAAGATGGTGCCTGCAGATTCAAGCTTATTCGTGAAGACACGAGGTAGTAAGTTGGTCATAATCTTGGTATACGTAGATGATTTAATCATCACAGGAGATGACAAAGGAGAGATTCGACAAATTCAAGAAAATCTACCGGTTCATTTCTAGATGAAAGAATTGGGTGAGTTGAAACACTTTCTTGGTTTAGAGGTGGAGTGCACAAAAGATGGATTATTTTTATGCCAGCAGAAATATGCACAAGATCTTCTAGAAAGATTTGGTATGTTAGATTGCAAGCCAATATCAACGCCAATGGAGACTTACAAGATAACATGATGTACAGACAGCTTGTGGGCAGTCTAATCTATCTCACAATGACACGGCCAGACATCGCATTCTCAGTTAGAGTTGTTAGTCAATATATGCAAAATCCAAAGAAGCCTCACTTGAAAGCAGTACGAAGAATCTTAAGGTATGTCAAGAATACTATTGACCATTGTCTCTTATATAAGAGAGATAGTACATGTCAGGTCAAAGGGTACTGCAACGCCGACTATGCTGGAGATCGTGACACAAGACGATCAACAAATGGATACATATTCAACATTGGCTCAGGAGTAATCTCTTGATGCAGTAATAAACAATCAATAGTGTCCTTATCAAGTATAGAAGCCGAGTATAGAGCCGCAACAATGGCAACACAAGAATGCACATGGCTCGTACAGTTATTAAAAGATCTAAATCAACTAACAGACTACTCAGTTGAGTTATTTTGTGATAATCAATCAGCAATACGACTAACGAAGAATCCAGTATTCCATACACGAACAAAACACGTGGAGTTACATTATCATTATATTTGAGAAAAAATTCTCAAATGTGATATAAAAATGAAGTACATCAAAACAGAAGATCAATTTGTAGATATATTCACAAAGGGTATCAGCGGAACAAAACATGAAGAGTTTTATGAGCAGCTTGGGATAATCTCAAGAAAAACTTTGAAGAGAAATTAGTTGGTGAGGGGGAGTGTTAGAAATCACCAACTAATGTTTAGAAATTTGTAGAAATTTTTAAATCTAGGAAAACTTTAGATTTGTAAAAAATAAAAAAGAAAAATCGACCAAGTTGGCAACTTGAGCAATCTAGATTTACAAGTTGCAAGGTCGGTGATGGATTGCCTATAAATAGGCAATCCTACCACCATTTTGTATATATTTAAAAACAAAGAGAGAAAAGTATGTGTAGTGTGTGTGTCTAAGTCTCTTTCTTTTACTCACAAATCCTTTGGTATTTCAAGTCTTATATTCGAGTCCTTTTATTAATAAAATTATCATCGTTTTTTTAATACGGGGTGTTTAGTTGACCTACTGAAATAGATAAAGAATATAATAGTTATTCTTCATAATAGAATAAATAAGGAATAGAATGAAGTATGTATTACTTAGTTTAGTTTATTCCTATGAATTTCTAATAATAATGTATGCCAATATTTAGTTTGAAAATATAAATTTAAGATGACAAAGGAATAATTAACAAAAAGAATAAAATATCCATTATAGTCTCTGCTACTACTATTATTATTATTGTTGTTGTTGTTGTTGTTATTGTTATTGTTGTTGTTGTTAATTTCCTTAGTATTAATATTAATATTTTATTTTATTTTATTATCATTAATTTTCTTCTTCTTCTTATTGTTATTATTAATTTTCTTATTATAATAAAAAGAAGAAGAAGAAGAAAATAAATAAATAATAATAATAACAATAAATTAACACTAATAAGAAGAAGAAAATTAGTAATAATAACAAAAATAATAAGAAGAATAAGAATAATGATGATGATAAGAAGAAGAAAAATAATAATAAGAAGAAGAAGAACTTATTGATAATAACAACAACAACAATAATAATAATAGAGAGAAAGATTGTTTTTACCTATTCCGCATTTCACGGAATAGGTAAAGACAGAGGGAGATATCTTTAGCTATTCTTGAAAGCGTAGAAATAATTAAACTTGGGATTAGTTATTTTGTATGTTATCTTTTAATCAAACAAAGGAATAACTATTCATTAAAAATACATCAGTAATAAAGTAGCTATTTCACTCAACTAAACATATCACTAGCATTATAACACGTTAACTAGATCAACATTTATATGTCAACATAGATCAACAAATTAACTAGATTTATCTCCTCTAGTCCAAAGTCAACTCATTTGATTTAGCTCATCGCGTAAGATCGATTACTTTCTAATCAACAACGAGTTCACAAACATTTAACTACTGATATTGGGTGCTATCATTGTTGACTAGAAGATTCCTTGTTTCATGTAGTACGTAACTGCACCAAAGCACGTAGTTTATGGTGTGCGTTCCCTCCACAAGGAGTCTCCTTTGATTTTTTCAACCTAAACACTCATGAGTGGCTAGCTATGAATCTCCAAAAGTACCGAATTGTGTTTGGCTTTGATTGATCAATTATTTTTGGTACTACTTGTTGATTCCTATGGTTCTGGAAAAATATGATCCTTTTTTATAAGCACTTTTTTTTGCCCGACTTCTCCTGTGTATTATGTATTGGAGCACGTTCATTAGATTTACAAGACTTCGGTCTGGTAAGGTAGAGCAAATCTTGGCCATAGACTTTGGTGTAAGCAACTTATAGGCTAGTGTAAACCTCCTCATGATTGGGTAAGGTTTAATATGAATGGAGCGTGCAAAAGATCGTTCTCTTCGACCACTACAGATGGACTTGTTCGTGATAGTTTAGGTGCTTAGCTTGGAGATTTTGTGCAAAATATTGGCTGGTGTTCTTCTATTTCTGTTGAACTTTGGAGAGATTTTTCTGGTTTTATGCTTTCTTAGGACCTTGGTTATCGTCGAGTTGAATTAGAAGTGAATTTTCTTGTAGTGATTAATATCGCGTCCCCCTCGACTAAACGGACAATGTCTCACAATCCCCTAGTCATGGGTATCAACGAGTTGTTTACTCAGAATTGGAGTAGTTTTACCTCGTCATATTTATAGGGAGAGTAACCGGTGTGCCGACTAGTTTGCTAGCTTTACTGTTCATTTTAAGTTAGGGATCACTACTTTTAATACTGCGCGTATAGGGTGCCTCTAAATTCTTTTAGAGGAAATGTCCGAGGCTTATTTCCCTATATTAATCATATAAAGTGTCTCGTTTTTTTCTTGCCATTTCATTCCAAAAAACAAAGAAAAAAATTGAGTTTTAGGTCAGGCACAAACAACCCGATTTTGATCCGATCTTGAGCTTAAAACTTCTTAAAAAAATGACAATTCATCGTAGGACTTAAGCTCTGGCTGAGGGCTTCAAATTTTGAGTTCCAAACCCAAAAACTCAATCATTTGCCACCTCTAATCCATTCTTGCGGTGAATAAGTTTTAAGAGATTATTACATACTTAAAATAATTTATCTAAAAAATATAATTATAAATTGTTATATATATTTAAATATTTATTTAATGCTAGAAAATTACTTTTTCCTTGTTTTAGATTCTTTATCGTAAAAAAAAAAAAAAGCTGCCTCTTGGGCCAATTTACTTTCAACACTTGTTACATGTCTCCAAGTCACAAAGTACTGATTAGGACTTTGGTCTAGCAACCCATGACCTTATTATGCGAAAGCTTGGGCTTCTCCACGGTCCCATCGTTTCCAGCTAGAGCTCGATACTTGTCCTTCCTTGTGAAACTAGTGCACTCGTAAGACAAGCTCGCCGCAATCATCCTCTGAATGTAGTTGGCAACTTCGTGGCTGGATTTTCCGGCACCACAAGTAAGCTCTTGTGGCAGTTTGTTCAAGAACGTGACTTCGTATGCAGGGCTAGGGTTCATGAAGAAGTAGAAAGGATCCATACCTTTCCACCCTCTTGCGGTGGTTCCATGAAACATGCTCATCCGATTGGACATGGCTACAGGGACCAACTCGTCGGTTAACTCAGCGAACAGAGCAGAAAACCTAAGCAGAAATGGTTCTCTGCATGTCGTCCCTTCTGGGCATATAACTAGGTCACCTTTTTCAAGCAAGTTGGTGATCATTTTAGCATCGGTGACACGGTCTCGGCTCAGACGTACGGTCTTTATCGGGGAAATGAATTCAGAGAGCCGTGAGACTGAGTATGTCACGGCGGGGATTGGCCGGCCGAGAGCGGTGGAAAGGAAGATAGGGTCAAGGAGAGTTCTGTGTGAGCATATGAAGAGAACACCAGTTTGTTCGGTGGATCTTTTGGCTGGCGGTGGCGGGGTGCCCTTGACGTAGACTCTGACTCCGAGTCCCCAGAACGCATAGTAGACTAACGGCATTGGAAGAAGGGCTCCGGCGGCGATACGGAGGCAGGCGAGAATGAAGCCTATCGGTATCCAGAGGATGATGAGAAGAGCCATGAATGGTGTTGGTTTTTGGACAAGACGGCCATCGTGGAAGACTACTGCTTTTGGTAGCTTATCGCGACTTACTGGTTGGACTTCAGGCTTTGATGGAACTACGTAGCCTTCCTGCTTCAAGATCAAACGTTACTTTCCTTAAACCGACTTCACGAATCGAATTTGATTTAATCACATCCAAATTCGAATATTAAAGATAAGGGGTTGAGGAGTTGAAATAAAGTGTAAAAAGACAAAATGGTTTTAAAAGGCATTAATTAAATTTGTTATTACTATTTATAAAATACCCTTCTCCTCCTTCAAAGCAAGTTGATGTTTTTACACAGCTATTGTCAACGCTTCAACAAGCTAGTAATAAACACAAGGTGACAATAATGGCAGGTACGTGTAACAAACCTTGCACAGCTTCATGAATGGATGATCAGTTTTTCTGTCTCCGAGTCCAATCTCCGGCACATTTTCACCGATAAAAGCCTTCTTTAACGCGTCAGCTTTATTATCACCTACAAGAATTCCTGGGCTCTC
The DNA here is from genome assembly GCA_026546855.1 of Erythroxylum incrassatum. Classification (NCBI taxonomy): domain Eukaryota; kingdom Viridiplantae; phylum Streptophyta; class Magnoliopsida; order Malpighiales; family Erythroxylaceae; genus Erythroxylum; species Erythroxylum incrassatum. The sequence continues at coordinate 24,517,713 of JANVCL010000001.1, forward strand.
AACGAAACCAGTAGCTCTACCTCTGTACACACTGATCTCAGTCCCAATAACCATGTCAGTCTCAAGATAATCCTTCAGGAAGGCCTCGACCATGATTCTGGGGTTAGCTGTAAGCACACACCTCTTCCCACATGAAGAAAACACCCTCCAACTCTCAGGGTGCACGTCACTTGAGTAAAACTTTGGTAGAACAGCTCGTGCCACTGATTCAATGTCCGATACCTTCATGCCTGCGAAGGTGGTGAAGATAAGGACACGAATTCCAGCGGATTCTGAAATGAAGTAGTAAAGAATTCCGGCGATGGGTGAGGCTAGGAGCAACAATAGCAGCCTTAGCACACCACCAGCTTCATATGCAACTAAGGCAAAGTAAGGAAACGAGCTACGTCCACACAGTAGAGTACCGTCCATGTCCATCACCACAGTGTCACTTTCACGTCCGGTGGAGGAGCAATTCTCGACGTTTGGGAAAGCGCAAGGAGGAGGAGTGGCTGCCATTGGATTTGTGTTAAGGTGCGTGTGGTTAGAGTACAACATTGGGATGTGTTTATATAGAGAGAGTGAAGGACGCATGTGGAGACATGTTCAAGTTTATATGTGAACAAGGCTTTTGACGAAATTAAGATGAAGCCCTTGGAGTCATCGAACCGAACGGATATACTGAAGCTCGTAAGGTTCTAACAATTACGTGAAGATGAAAGCACAAAAAATCAAAAGAGCAAGAGCTCTTCACTCAACAACGTTAAGTTTTAAGAAAGTGAGAAATGGAACAAGAAAATTAGGAACGCATCATCTTCGTTAAGATCAATTGAGACTGAGAGCCAGTAAATTTAATTCATACGAAATTAATTAAGTTAGTGAGAATCGACAAATTATATAAAACTAGCTTATAATTTTTGTTAAACCGAACACTTTTTTTGTTTTTGGAAAAGGGAGGAACCGGTAGTTGTTATTCTTTAAATGCGCACCGGGTATGTAATAGTTCAGACTACCTATTCACAGATATTATTGTCATCATTGGGTTGTCCCTTGGATTAAGACTCTCACGGTTTTGCTCTTCCCCTTCTTGGAATATCGCATCTTGAAAGAGAGAGGTATTCATACTCCTATAAAGTGTACTTCGTTCTTCTCTCCAACCGATATGAGATCTCACAAAATAAATATCTGGATTAACGCAATAGCCTATAAATCACGTCAATCAGGTACTCCGTACTAGACAAGCCATGTACGACAGACTCGATTGAGAGAGTGTAGGTAGGGGATTCGAAAACAAGACCTTTAGCCCCATGTCCCCCCACTCTATCAACTCGACCACCTCCTAGGAGGCATTAAACTGAATACGTTCATATTGGAAATTGATAATACAATAAATTTAAGGTTTAAAATATTCAACCGGTATTATACCGTCATAAATTAATTAAATATTAAGTAAAATTAAAGAATTTAAAATATGATTGAAAAATAGTGTTCTTAATATCAAAAATTTTAAAGTTTATTTTTTAAAAAAGATTGATAAATGAAATTAATTAATTAATTTTAATTTATAAGAACTTAATAATTTACGAAAATTAACCGATTAATTAATAAACTTATTGATTTTTAACGATAAAAATTATTAAAGTAAATCGAATCAAAAAACTAAAAACTGAATCAAAAAGTTAGACGATTTAAAATTTTTATGATTGAACCGGTCAAACCAATTAAGTTATATATATATACACACACACACATATATATATATCAATGTTTTAAAAACTTGACCAGAAGATAAATCAGTAATACAAAAAATTTAAGGTTGAAAATATTTAACCGATATTATATTATCATAAAATTAGTTAAATATTGAATAAAATTAAAAAATTTGAAATATGATTAAAAAAAGTATTCTTAATATCGAAAATTTTAAATTTTATTTTTAAAAAGAGATTGATAAATGAAATTTATTTATTTATTTTAATTTATAAGAACTTAATAATTTATGAAAATTAACAAATTAACTAATTAATTAATTAATTTTTAATAATAAAAATTATTAAAATAAATTGAATCGAAAAACTACAAACCAAAACAAAAAGTTAGACGATTTAAAATTTTTACGATTGAACCAATCAAACTAATTAAGTTATATATATAGATAGATAGACAGGTAGATATTTTGATATAATATTTAAATTTAATATTCTATGTAGTATTTAACACTATAAATATATTATACAAGGTATTTATAGAAATAATTTAAAATCCAAAACAATCTTGATTTATGCGTGAGTTCACTTTGATTCGGCTTGGTATATTCCTGAGTAAGTTAAGACTTAAGACCTCTAGAGAAAGAATTATAATTAGTATCAAAGCGAAAATGGCCGAAAGAATATAACATTTGCCAAACGGCAGGTCGTGGGCTTCGGTCTTGCAATTTGGCCGCTACCTTTCAGAGCTGCCGATACAGAGATTTGTATGTAAGTCTCCAATGCCTCCGATCAAGTGGAATATATATTTATTCCGTTAATTAGCATTTTATCGATTCTATTAAATCTTTTTCACATATTTATATAGAACTCATATAAATATGTAGTTAAAATTAAATAAAACATTATTTTTGACACAAAAGATCTAGTGTCTCAATCAATCGGCTGATATAAAGAGCATAGATACAATTTTATATTATTTAGACAATTTTTATTTTACTGTTGGATGGAAAAAATGAAACATTTGATATGATCTATATATATTGTCTGAAGTAAGAATCATAATGGATTGAAAATCCTAAGACTTAATCTTTAGTTTAAAATATTGTTATAAGCTTAAGTTTAAATGGATATGGATGTGAAAAAGTGAGTTTCAGTAGAATTTATTTGGAATTTTGGCATACTTAAAAAGTTAATTATATTTATTAGGTCAAATTTTATTTTTTTATTCCAAATAAGCTGGAACAATTTTAAACAGTGTTTTAAATATCACACTGTACTTTAATATGATAAGACAAATATTTAAACTTTAAAAGGTTTAATCGATATTAGGCTGTCATAAAATTGACTTAAAATTTTAATAAATTAAAATTTTTGAAATATAATTGAAATAAATTATTCTTATTTTTTGAAAATTTTAAAGTTTAATTGAAAAAAGAGATTATATAATTAGTTAAAGTTAATTAGGTCTTACATGTATAAGTATTTAGGATTTTTGTCTTATGTGACAAGCACCGCTAGCAAAATTAACGAAAATATTAAACTTTGGAATAGAATTAAATCTTTTTTGAATATTTAATTATCACTTTTTAAATTCGGATTATAATTATAAAATTAAATATTTTTTTATTTAAACCAAATTCGTAACTAACTCTTCCTCTAACTTCTAACCATTAATAATACAAGAAATATAATTTTAAAAAATTATACATGCCATTTTTAGATTATAAGTATAGTTAAATAAATAACTAGTTATATGTGAAAAAAAGGAATAGCATAAAAGAGAAGAGTTTTATATTATATTATATTTTGTTTTAGATAATAAAAATAAAAACTTCTAATTTAAAGAATTTAAGATAAATGTGAAATAATAAATAAATTTACACTACATTATATTATATAATTTTAGTTTAAATAATATTATATTATAAAATCTACCATCGTTTTCTTTCCAAATTTTTATGTAATCATTTAGCAGCTTTGGAATCATAAAATTAAGAAGAAGAAAAACATGCCAAGCTTAATCGTGAAAATCGAGGATTGCAATGTGTATTTGGACCTAATCAATCAACAGCACTTCGTAGAGGACGGTGTATGAGTGTATCACGTTGCAGCACTTATCAAATCAACTCAGTCACGACGGTGTATCACGTCAAGAACACAAAACATGGCGTTACATATTCTGTTTGATTATTACGTATACTGGTATATTTTATTAAAACTTAACTGCGCATTTAAGAAAGGAAGACTTTTTCAAAGGTTAGAATAAATAGAAACGACCCAATTACTCAAGAATTAGGTTGTCGTGATCAGTAGATTACATCTTTTTTTTTTGGGAATGAAAATGATGCATTTAAGCTATATTAATAGTCTCATAATGCAAAGTATCGTACAAAAAAAGATGATAGGCATATCAGGAGCGGATTTATAAATTTTTTTGAGTAGGGGCAAAATTTTAATGAGGATAAAATTCTTTTAAGTTGGGGCAAATTTTATTTTATTGAATAAAAAATTTAAAATAATAATATTTTTATATAAATTTTTCTGAAAAATTTGGAGGCAGTGGCAATGTACATCCGCCCCTGGGCATATCTCCATTCCAAATCACACATAGAACTAGCAGCACGGGCAATATAAGTCGCTTAGTTTGCCAATTTTCGAACATACCGAATAGTTATTATTGGCAATAAAGATAAAAGATGTTTGCAATCTTGTATAATTGCACTCAAATAAGAGAAGTCAATAGTATCAGACTATAAAGCATTTATTATAAGTAAAGAATTAGACTACATAATATCACATTTCGTCTAAGTTCGTTTCAACCAACTAAGAGCTTTGCAAAAAGTCAATGCTTTGCCAAAAGCAGGATCTTCCATACCTAAAATTGTCTTCATCTCTTCCATCATGCCTTTTCCATTTGAATCCCTCAAAACTATACTCATACCAAATGACTGCTGCCCAACTACGACAAAGACATTAACATTATATTTATAACACCCCGCCTGCAAAGGGCTCCATATGATAAGAGGTGTCGTAGCTGCAATAAGAACATGAGCCGCCTGCCATTCTTGTAGGTTTTGTAGAAGTCATAACTGCAGTAGATTCTATCTTTATTTTTATTACAATTTTTTTAATATCTTGATCTACTCTACGTTAATATATGGATAAGATTTAATATAACAGAGTTAGAATAGGATAATTAAAACAGAAGATTTAATGTGTTATCGATTAGGTTAGAAAGATTAGACAATTATCCGTTATGTTGTTGTAATATTGTTTCATTTAATTTTATAATAGGTACACGTAAATATGGCGATAAAATATAATAAAATAAAGTAAAAATTTATTAAAGGTAACAAATAAATGGATCAAATGATCTACTGACAACTAATCTACCACAATCGGGCCTTAGGTAGGATTCGGATTTGGGTTACTTAAACTCAACTTAACCTAAAGCTCGACTAATCTATTCTAAACAAAATAATATTTTTTATATTTTTAATTTAAAAAAGTTTGATTGGATCAAGCTTTGACCCAACTCCTTGTAATCTTTGACCGTGCCTATAAATTGAACCATAATAAGCAAAGTCAACAATTATTTAAGAAATTTGTAAAAACTTTTATAATTTTTAAAAATTCTGAACTTTCTAGAAAAAATTTATTTTTTATACTTAAGTTAAAAATAACAACAAAATATACAAATATAAATATTAAACGTAAACTAATCAATTGTTATTAATAGAATAACCTAACTCAACTCTAAAATTTAACATGATTCAATTAAAATCAACTTAAATTAATAATTTAAGATAATTATAATAAACTATTAATTTTAGTCAAAATTGATTAATTCTATTCAAATTTAAGAGATAAAAATTGAAAATTAAAATTTTGTTTGAATAAGGTTTAAATTAATTTTTGTGGTCTAATTTTTTCTTAAATAACATTATATTTCTTAAATGTTATGGATTTGTTATCATTAAAATCATAATTTTCAGTGAATTATATGTAATTATAGTTCAAATATATTAAAATATCATTCCTCACAGGGACCTATTGATAATCTAGAGATTACTGAATTTGAATATATATATATATATATATCAACTTATTCTAATAACCAATGTTTTAAAAATTCGATCCGAAAATTAAATTGATAAAATAAAATATTTAAAGTTTAAAGGTTCAGCGGTTTAGATTTTCATAAAACTCGCTAAAGATTAAATGAAAATAAAGAATTTAAAATATGACTGAAAGAAATTGTCTTTATCATTGAAGAATTTAAAGTTTAATTAAAAAAGAAATTGTTAAATAAAAAATAATTGATTTATTTAAATTTATAAGAATTTATTAATTAATAAAAATTGACCGATTAATTAATAAATTGATCGGCTTTTAATTAAAAAAGTTGTTAAAATAATTCGAACCGAAAAGTTAAAAACCGAACTAAAAGATTGGACGTCTCAAGATTTGTACGGTTGAACTTATCAAATTGATTTGATTTTTTAATTACTTGCTACCAATAGAATCTTCTTAAATATGTCTCTATGTACTTAAGAATTTACCTTACATAATTAACAATTATACGAATTATTTGATATCGAGCATGAGTTTTAATTATTTTTGTAATATTCTTTTGAATGTTTCTACATATATTTGAGAATTTACCTTTGTTTTAAAAATCGAACCAATTTGATCAGTTTAATATTTAAAACGTTGAACTAGTCAACTTTTTAGTTCGACTTTTAATTTTCATGTTTGATTTAGTTTAATAATTTTTTTATCAGTTTATTAATTTATCGGTCAATTTTTATAAACAAATCGATTTTTTATAAATCAAGACAAGTTATTTAATTTTTATTTATCAATATCTTTTTTAATTAAAATTTAATTTTTGCAGAAGTAAATACCATATTTTTCGATCAATTTTAAAATTCTACAATTTTATTCAACCATGAACTGATTTATAACAATATAATGTTAATTGAATCTTTTAAACCTTAAATTTCTGGATTGATTATTTTAATTTTCGATCAACTTTTATGAATTCTTGTATGATCATTTTAATTTTGGATCAACTTTTATAAACAGTACTCAATAATATTATTTTTAAATATTTATCAAACAGATCGTTAAATGCACGTAATTAATAACTAGTAAATTATTAAGTTTTAAATAAATTAATTAGTGAATTATTGATTTAAATTCAAGTAATAAGCTCGAAATGAATTACATCCTCCTCCGTTTTCGCTTGGAACCTATAATCTCTTGAATTAAGAGACTTAAGGACACTAATTTCATTGTTTAAAGTATTCTTTTAACTAAAGATCAAATCTTATTTAACCCGTTAAAGCCTCAATCATATGATTATGTAAGAAAGGGGCACACGTAAATCACATCTATTTAAGACAGGTTCTTACATTTGACGTACTTTGATCTAAACCAAAGCCAACTTTGTTACTCTCGCTAGATCTTTTGTCATGTTCATTTTCCTCGGAATCGACGTTCTGCCTTTCTGTATTTTAAGTGCTTAACTTCCTCAGTCATGGGAGGGAACAAAA